>CANHQG010000784.1:0-17055 GCA_947462335.1 Harmothoe impar
GGGAAGGAGGGGAAGGGAGGGGAAGGGAGGGGGAGGGAGGGGGAGGGAGGGGGAGGGAGGTAGGGGAAGGGAGGGGAAGGGAGGGGGAGGGAGGGAGGGGGGAGGGAGGGGGAGGGAGGGAGGGGAGGGGAAGGGAGGGGAAGGGAGGGGGAGGGAGGGGAAGGGAGGGGGGAGGGGGAGGGAGGGAGGGGGGAGGGAGGGAGGGGGGAGGGAGGGGGAGGGAGGGAGGGGAAGGGAGGGGAAGGAGGGGGAGGGAGGGGGAGGGGGGGAGGGGGGAGGGGGGGGGCCCATGCACGGGGGGACAGTAGGGGGGGGTAGGTGGGGCCGCAGGGGGGGGGGGCTGCTGCTGTCCCGTGCCCGGGCTGTGGGGGGTGGGCGGGTGGGCCGGGAAGAGACTGTGGGAAAAGTCATCCTAGAGCTACGCTGACAGTGCTGTCACTGGTGACGAGAGACATAAATGTCATCGTATGCGCACCGCTGACCCCCTGTCTTTTGTCACCGAAGAGCTAGGTATGACTAGAGACCACCGGGGTGCACGAAGCACACCTTACTTTTTATTTGGCCCTAGCACCACTCGTTTGAACTACATCATTATTATGTAAAACTGATGTATTTATCATAATTTTTATGTAATATTTACGTGATTTAGACGAGTGGTGGTGCAAGCAGGGTTGGCCTATTTTTATTTAAGGTCAACATACATTTAACAAAAAGATGTGTGCATGTAGGCATGTGAAATAAACATTGTGAACAGTTGTGTATGTGTATAAAGTTTTTGCGCAGGGGCACATTTGTATTTAACCTATTTCTACATTCACAGATTGGAAAGAGTGGTTGTACCAGGCACAACTCGGTGTGTAAGACTGTTGCAGAACATTGGTGGGATACATATAGAAGTAAAGTACTTGTCAGATCTCATGGTGCTACGGAGACACCCGAACCTACCTAAGGAACATAACCTGGATGTGCATCTTCCCCATCAGGATGCTACAACAACAACAACCTCGAGTCCCACTGAAGGCTGGCATCAAGTGTTCACCCATCTGCTAGAGACATTCTATCCCCCAACCATGAGTCTCCACGTTCTCAGGACTGAATGTGATATCCCGGCTGGGAGATTCCACAAAGAGCTGGATGATGGCACGCTCTACTACTGCGGTTGGGCTCCTAGTGGGGCACAATTTCTTCTGGAAAGGTGCATACACATTTGATCAAAATGTTTGGATATTAATCCTAGCATAAAGCTTAAGTGTCTATTACTTCACATTGCCATGGACTGTGATTCAGGTCAGATGTTTGTAGTTTCTATAGCTACTCTTTCCTTCTTCTGTCATCACTGCATGGTCCAATATTATTTATAGAATCCAAAAAGCCCAGAGGATTGAGGTACCAGACACACCTTGATCAACCCTTCATCCACAGCGATGATGATGGTGATATGAATTATGTAGCGCAGTGGGAGGGGGGTGTCACTTAGAAATTGTGTTATTGAATACTTCCTTGTAATATGTCTATTACTTCAAACTATCAAACTAAACCATGGCTATTCAACCATTTTAGAGGTTTACTGGACCTTTATTTCAGTATAAAAAAACTGACTATGAACTCACAATGAGTTTAAGGTGTATGGTTGTGTAGTGCGTTCAAATAATTCCTATATCTCAGTTATCGAGTCTTCATCTTTTGACAGTAGGTGGGTTTGTTGGAGTTTGTGTCAACTTAATTAATTTAGACTCAGCTGGTGGTGAGACCAATGATATTTAGTGGATTTATCATCTATTATAGGGATGTCTCTGAAAAACATAGTAGAACTCTGGCAAAGTGGCACTGAAATTGACCAACTCTGCCAGGTTTTTACATAATGATGCTCTTCAAATTCTTATATTTATCTAGCAACATTATAGGAGCAAAGTCAATGTATGAATGAATATCAGATATTTGGCAACATGGTATTGACACCTGAGACCAAAACAAAACTCCCTCACCTTAGTTCTCATCGCAAGTTTCAATATTTTTTATAGAATTGAAATAGCCCAGAGGATTGAAGTACCAGACACACCTCGATGTATTCCCATCTACAGCGATGATGATGGCGACGTGAACATCATGGTACAGCATCCATTTGACTGCTTGGTGCTGCGGAGTGGAGACATCACCCTACCTAAGGAACATAACCTGTATGTGCATCTTCTCACTCAGGATGCTACAACAACAACAGCCTCGAGTCCCACTGAAGGCTGGCAGCAAGTGTTCACCCATCTGTTAGAGACATTCCATCCACCACTCATCGCTGTCAATGTTTTCAGTACTGAATCTGACATACATAAGACGTTCTACACACTGCTGGATGATGCTACAGTCTACTTCTGTAATTGGGATACTACTGGGACACTCGCTGCTCGGAAAAGGTATCCCTTTGGTTAAACTATTGGTTAGGCATACTGGTATTTAAATGCACAAGCCTGTATCATTGAACTTCGCCTTTGAATATGTTTTTTTAATCTTTAATTCTCAAAGTCAATCCTGGATGTTGGGAAAGGTGAGGGATTATAGAAATTAAAAAACTGATTATAAACTTTCAATGTCTGTAGGTTGTATGATTGCTTACTAAGTTTGTAATGAGACAATATAAAATGGGTTACATAACTAACATCAACTGTTTACTGTATGTTTCTACACTGCAGTGAAGAGGCTCCCCAAATGTTGAAGGTACCAGGTACATCCAGGAGTTTGGGATCGAACAAGGAGATGACGGGACTGCGTTAGTGGTGGCTCACCAGCTCACTGACTGTCTGACCCTGAACACAGACCACATCCAGACTACAGAAGGCCTCACTCTACTTGTGGATATAGGTCTCATCCTGTCCCATCCTGAGACAGTCAGACTGGACACAGATTCAAGATGGCGGGAGGCGATTCACTACCTGCTGGACACGTTCCACCCCCACAGACTGATCATCTTGACTAACACGGCTAAAACTCAGACACTGAGGACCTTCAAGGGACAGGTGAAATATGGTAGTGTCTACGAGGGCAACTGGGATGAAAGCAACACAAAATTGTTTATAAAGAAGTAAGTATTATTCACTGCATTCAAATCTATCTCTACACTCAAGTGCAGTAAATGTAATGTCATTGGGGTTTATCTAGCATATTTCTGTCATAATTTCCCGATAAAATAATGTTGAGATAAATTCCAAACTCCATTAGCTCCATCGTCATCATTTTGAGGATATATTCAGTATATCTGACCCATGGACCGGGTTGTGTTATCCTTAAATGTGTTTCCAAAGTGTTTCGCACCAGTAGCGATCAGCTCATTTGTAAGCCCAGAAACTTTCAATATTCTTTAAGCAGTGACACATCAGTAAACATTATGATCTACAAATTAAAGAAGAAAGGGATAAACCGAGTATTTATTGCGTGTAACATCAAATAAAGCAAATCTCTGAAATGTTGATAGTGGTCTATGATATATCGAAAAATTAGAAACAGTATCAAAATCAGTACCAACTACACATTGTTTTCTATAGGTTTTTGTCTTGTTAATTTTTATCATTGCTTCATTTTTCAGACAAAAGACTCTCCATGTGCAAAAACTTGTCCCAATCTATGACGTAATATTTAGTGTGAACTAGATGGCAATACTCATCGAGACAGCAGGAGTGCCTGATTGTACATCTGAAACCGCATTATAATTTAAAGGGGAACAATTTACGCGGAGGTGACTGTACATAAAAGTTCTACCTCATACAAACATTCGGATAAAGACTTTTGCTACACGTGCATGCTTGTAACACTGTGAGCTGTGTAAACACAACTATGTATAGTATGAGGATCAACCCTGCCCCAATTTAGATTATTCTTCAATTGATCTTTATAGCTCGGTCTCCACTACGATGACACAGATACCTGCGAAACGGGGCGTTCTTTTCAATCCTTTGGGCCATACTGCCGCATTAAATGATAAATGACATTTAAGGTGGAACAGCAGTCATAATCACGTATTATTAGTAACATTGGAAAGATACTCTCTGATTTGTAGTTGCACAGTAGAAAATCTGACCACTTTTATTGTTTTATTTCAAATGTATGTTTATTGCATAATAGGTCATCAAGAGATGTGAATATAACTTAAATAAGCCTGGTCTTCAGGATGTGCTGGCATGCCTATCCTTATAAACCATACTCTACTACACTTACAGATGCCATTCACCCGTGTATGTGGCTTATGGCAGGCATATCGCTACTTAGAAGGACCTATATTAATTTTATTCATTGATTGGTTTGTGATTTTAGTATTCTAGTATTATATTGTATATATATATGATTGTATTCCTCATACTGCGTTCTGGAGAATTGAATTCTTATTTATTGTGACAGCATGTGCATTTATAATAACATACCGTCTTCAGTAGGCGTTCGTCACTAACAGACCTGGTGCTTATACAAGATAAGGTCTTATCAAAAGTCTATTCTTAGTGCTTAACAGATATGTAAAGTTCTCCCATTTCTGATTTTTATCTAAAACCTGTGCTTGTCTAAATTCCTGTTCTTGAGCACGGCAGCACTGTAGTTAAAGGTGCTACATCACATGACACCTTTTGGATGGTCTGACACATTGGTGCTAAATTGACAGAGTGAAACAATTACTTGTTACTCAATTATCAGTCTATACGAAAACTTTTTCACCATGCAGGACATTCTGGCCTGCAGAAATATTTTTTTGCAGGCCCGGCTTCATTTTTGCAGGCCCAGATATTGACGTGCGATCTTGTATAAAGCTGGTGTTTATACTGATAGGGATACATGAATAGGCTTCCTCTGTTTGCTACAATGATATTCATCATTTTAATATGTAAATTACTGAAGAACATTACAGGAAATTTTCAAGCTGCCGTTTTACACTGTAGAAACATTAATAATGGTCCGATTTATAAGCCGAAAAAATGGCATGTAGGCCAGGATCCCTAGATTACAGCCAGCCACTCGGGCCGGCAGTAACAGGCTTTCTGCTGGACCGGCAGGCTTTCTGCCGGCTATAGCTGGTGTCCGGCAGGATTTTGTATAGACTGAATTATTCATAATCCTGTGGCCCATTAACGGTGACCCATTGTGATTAACCATTGCTCTCGATTTACATTTTGCACATATCACATATTCATCACATATGATTATCACAATATTTACTGTGATAAACCGCAAAAATTGACATATTGCTTTGTAACATTCCTTGGTGTAATCGTGTAACCTCTTGGCTGAACCTGGATGGAAAAAGTAAGTATAAGAAATACGAATCACATTCATAAATGAGATGGGGGGCAAAGTATGTTTTGCATCTCTCACCACTCTCTTTCCAAAAGGGAAATATAAATATGCATTTCAGACATTGTGGATTGATACAGAGGGATCCAGATGGTAGAACATATCATTTTGCTAGAAACTCCCATTTTCAATAAAATCATTTAAAAAAATAAAATCAGTTCCCTCAAATGGATCTCTTATTTGATGTGCTTCATAATTAGCATACCGTACTTGCCTGTATAAAGGCAGGTGTTTATAAATGTTGCAGCACATCCTGATTTGTCGTTTACATCTGTTCTCAACATTCTATCAGTATTGTTGTAGCCAAGGCTTATAGGGCTTATTTGATCTTGTCGTGAATGACAAGATCAGGAGGTTAATATTATAGAAATAAGGACATTCAATATCACTTGAGCTCTGTATTGATATACAATACTTGTCATAAAGGATAAGTTTATCGACAAAATAATAGATAAATCTACTCAAAAATATGCTAAAGGCTCAGTGTGATGCATGATATACTTGCAATGACATATGAATGCCACAGAGAAAAGAAACAGTGTCAAAAGGGAGTCCAGAATGACTCCCCATTTTTATGATCTTTTTAATGATGGACCTGCATTTAGGTACACATTCGCTTTGAAAGCAGTATTCCCTTTTGCCATCATGATGCATGATATCAAGACTTTGATATGTACGGGATTAATTTTAGACTTTATCAATTTTTATTTGATTAAAATATGTGTCCTAACCACAAATCCTGAAATATTACTAAATAAATCTGACAAAAGAAAGAGGTCTTGATGGAAGAACGGCAACGCGCCGAATCAATGTAATTACTCATGTAATTAATTTACCTAAATAAACACATTAAAAAATAAAAAATCTTTGAATAAGATGAAACATCAGAACTCACAGGATCATTATACTCTGCTAAATCACCTTCTGAAAACCACGTATTTATTTTCTACGAACTGAGAGATATATATCTCTTAACTGGAATCTGAGTAAGATTGAGTTTTGAGTTTAATCATATTTATTGGCACTAATCCTTTGCAACAATCAAAGTCTTTTGACAGGAGCCAAGGTGATAACAGTACCGATCAAAATGATATTCAACAACTAGTGATACAACAGGTGTCAATAATTAAATAATATAGAAACAATCAAGGGCAACTATATCACTCCAATACATCATTAAATCTTGTACCAGGCCAAGCATGGAGCGTGTATACAATTGCAGACACTGAATGAAGAATCGCGTAATCAAGTCACGAGTGAATAACCCATCAATATACGAGTCTCACAGCATAGACCCAATGTTAATATAATAAATTTCAATATAGATATAAACTTCAATAAACATCCTATTGTCAGATTAAAACTTAATAATGAATATCAAACCTCCAATATCAAATCTCAAATCACAGATCTCAAATATTCCTGTATAAACCTCGTCGAAAAGGTCTCATGTCATGTCCAGCATGTCAAAACACTACTGAGTGTAGAAGAGAAACACAACATACACTGTAAAAAAATCCCTTGAATTTACGGAGAACCTCAGTTAAATTTGGCAGTGCATCTCCGTTTTTTGGTTTACAGTGAATCACTGTAAATATCATCTATTTTACAGTGAACTTCCGTAAACTATTACAGTGTTATTTCTTTTACAGTGAAACTCAGTTTTCTGGGTAGTTCTGTCTATTTCTACCAGGTGGCACCCTAGTTCCTTAGGAGATTTGGCTGAAGGTTCTAGATTTTAAAGCAGTATAAAAGTGCCAATATGCTAATATTTTTCAATATCTTAATATATCATGACACAAATGTACAGATGTAACTTAAGTTAGATGAAATGTTCACAATTGATAAAAGATTCAGTTGTGTAGGACAGTGGGGAGTAATTGTAATACCATAGACACCCATCTTGTGGTACAAAATGTAATAAGAAAAATACATATGCTCAGCACTATAAATGGTGTTGTATAGCAATCCTAGAGCAATGTTTTCTCATGAATTGCGATTATAAAGTGCTGTGGGCATTACATGTGTCTCTCAATGGCTATTTCATTATGATGGGTTAAAACAACCCGGGGTGTTTTGGTTATTGGTACAAGGAGACCCCAGCAGGTGCCGCCCCCCTGTGGGTATGGCTTGAACTAGACTAATGCATCGCAGCGCCATCTGCCGCGCAGGCGTGTGTTTGCCATTGCTGCTTGGATACCGGCCCGAGAGGCCACGCTTACGCTTGCTTGTCAATTATAAGAATTTTGGCCATGGTGGGTCAATGTAAGCACTGTGGGTTTGATTTTGACTTAAGGAAGAGGAAGTGTCCTCAATGTCCCACACACCCCATCTAAGGAGGAATTAGACTCGGAGGAGCAATTTGACATTTCGCCAAGCAGGGCGGGCAGCCAGGGGCTGACGGCACCGGCGTCACCAAGCATGGATCGTCTTGAGACGGTAAAGCAGCGACTCGATTTAGCAGAGGAGAAGCATTCTCTTCTTCTCCAGAAGCAGGACCTTCAGAAATTGGAGCAAAGGTTAGCACAGATTAATCTGGAGAACGAAAAAATCGAATCTGCGCCGGTAACTAATCCGGAGGAACCGGCAACTCGTGAATCAGCTTCAGCAAGCCAACATGGCGGCACTTCCGGTTCGGGCCAGGCGGGTCGAGTGCCGGGCAAGATTCCGGGTTTCTCATCGTTAATTCGGCAGAATGCGGCAAGCAATGCAGCTCAGCACCAAGCTGGTGCATCAACACCACAACAGGGTCAGCTTTACTACGCGGATGGTTCACCGTACACGCCTCAGGCCGGTTTGTTTACACCAGACGCAGCTCTTGCCACTTCTACGCTTCAGGTGGGCCTAGAGTCTGTGGGCCTTGGTCTTCAGGCTTTGGGCCTGTCAGGCACAGGGGCATCGTCGGGGCACAATGTTCCAGGTGAGGATGGTTTACTCTTAGGAGGAAACGGTCTAGGCACTGGATACGCCCTGACTTCCATTTACCGTATGATAAAGCATATGATGAGATGTCATACCATGAGTTGGTGTTTGGCATGGTATGTGTCATACAGGGGATCAGGAAGGCTCAGGACACTCGATTTTCTCTAGATGGTTACTTAGAGCACTTCAAGTACATTGCATTAAAAGAAATACGCCCTACCTATACTGCAAAGGCTGTAACCAGATATGAGCATGATGTAACCACGAAGGTAGCTAGTGGTGAGTGTCAGTTCGCCGCAGCTGAACATACGGCCAATGCAACTCATTTTGGCATTGAGAGCACTCGGGCGTACGTAGACGCGATGAAGATGATGCAACCAGGTCACCATGGCAACCCCCCCGGGCATCAGGGCAAACAGCAAGGTGGAGGTGGTAGAGGGGGTTCAGCTCCTAGAATCTTCTGCCCTGATGACGTATGCGCCTCATGGAACTTTACCTCATGCAATTTCAACCCATGTCACAAGAGTCACTGTTGTTGCATATGCAGGGGTAATCACAGAGCACGAGGTGGTTGCAATTCTCAGCAACAAAAGTATGACTCTCCACACCAGCAACAACAGCAGCAGTCCTGGCAACAACCGAGGTACAATCAGGGACAGCAACAACAATGGCAACAGCAGCAACAACAGCCGGGTTCCCAACAACAGGGCGGGAATTTTCGGCCGAGCTAGACATTTGTTACACTACTGATTTTGATTCCCTCGGTTTCTATAAGAACGAGGAGTTGACATGTTTTCAGGATATTGGTGTTTTGCTTTCAAGTTATGCTACTTATTTGCCATTGTGGGATTCAAAGTATCAACATGTTGTAGACGGTGTGGTTTCTCAATTTAAACCAGCAGGTTGGAGGGAAATGTTAATAGGAGATGGTAGTCGTGTGGATATTAACAGTTTGTACTAACTGGATGGTGTTATACATGGGTTTAAAGTAGTAGACCCACATGTTGATATTGAGCCGTACGACTGTGTAAATTATAAATCGGCAACGGTAGATGCTTTTTGTGAAATTAATGGTATAATTACTGATGAAATTGCTAGGGGAAAATTGTCGGTGGTTAATAGGAAACCTCATTGTGTCCACTCACTGGGAGCAGTTGAGAAAGGTTCAGGGGGCTATCGCCCAATCACTGATGCTAGTCGTCCAGAAGGGGCATCTATAAATAACTACATGACTCAGACTTTTCAAAATTTCAAGTTTTGTACTATTGATGATATTTGTGAGAGCTTAACTCCTTCTAGCTTTTTGGCTGTAACAGACGTGTCGGCGGCCTATAGATGATTCGCCCGTGTGACAGGGTTTATCAAGGCCTAAGTTGGATTGTAAATGGCTATGAAATGTACATTCAGGATAATTTCCTATGTTTTGGGGCCAGGTCTTCACCTTATATTTTTAGCTGCTTATCGGACGCAGTGACTAGATATATGGTGGGATGTGGTTATCAGTGTTATAGCTACCTGGACGATTTTTTGGTAGTAGGTGATGATTATGAGAGTTGTAAGGAGGCACAGTTGGCCCTACACTCCGTCTTACGCGCGGTGGGTTTTGATATTGCCTACAAGAAGGTCAGATCCCCGGCACAGGTTCAGAGATATCTGGGCATTGACATTGATATGGTGGACATGAAACTACTTCTACCAAAGGACAAGTTACAGAAATTAGGCATTGAGCTAGCGTTTTTTCAAGGTCGCCGGCAGGCGACACGCAAACAGTTACAGCGCTTATGTGGTATACTTGGACATTGCTCAACGGTGGTACGTGGAGGTAGAACTTTTTCTCACCGAGTTATTTCTATGCTGGGTTGTTTTTCCCAGAGCAAGAGAAGAATAACTTTAACCAAGGGTTTCTTTGAAGATCTTAATTGGTGGAAGAGTTACGCCAACTGGTTTAACGGAGAAGCAAAAATGGTGGGGCGTAGATTTGAGGAAAATGTGTGTTTTTCTATGGATGCCTCAGGATCAGGTTTCGGGGCGGTGTATGGCACAGACTGGTAAGCCGGTGCCTGGGAGTTTGACCTGGATTCTAGCAGTGACTTACATACCCATTTGTGTCATTCCCCAGGCCCTGAGATACCTGACAATATTAATGTTCAGGAGCTTTATCCCCTAATAGAATCTCTCTGGAGATGGGGCCCCTCTTGGAGGAACTGTAAAATAACATGTTACTCTGATAATACTCAAGTGGTAGCCGGGGTTAACTCAGGCAAGAGTGATAATGTTGTAGCTATGTCGCTATTGCGTAGAGTTTTTTGGTTGACGGTATTGTTTAATTGTCATATAGTGTGTGTACATATTGCAGGTAGAGATAATGTAAAAGCTGACGCAATTTCCAGACTACTGGAGAAGGGTACTCAATTTCCAATTGGTTTATGTTGCAGATGCCAACCGATTGCTACTAGACCTGGATAGAAGAGCAGCTCATGTTAGGGCCTACTGTTGGGCCGAGTCTACGTGGAAAACAAAAGCTTCCCAGTGGAAAAAATATATAACTTTCTGTGCTATTTTCTTGTTACCGGTAATTCCAACTACGGTTAATAATATGTGTCGGTTTGTTGTTTATTTATCTGACACGCTGTGCTATGTTACCATCGATAATTATGTCTCAGGTGTTATAAGTCTGAATAAGTATTTTGGGTATGATGTGTCTCACATACGCCTAGATTTTGTATTTTCTACGACCTTGAAGGGTATCAGGAGGTTGTTGGGAGATCCTGAGCCTCGTCGCCTAACTTTAACTCTAGAAAATTTATTACAAATGTCATTATCTGTGAACTGGTTGTGTGTTAATGATAGGACCATTTGGACCTGCATTGTTACCGGGTTCAGGTCTCTTCTGCGTAAGTGTAATTTGGTGCCTGATAACACTAAATTGGAAGGTCATTATCTGAGGAGGAAATCCTTCAAGTTTTTCAAGTGGGGTGTTCTTTTGAGCATTTCCAGCTCGAAGACTGTCCAATATGGTCAGCGAACACATACGGTGCCTATAACTTTTGCAGCGGGTTCTCCCTTGTGTGCTGCTAAACTGCTTCATGATCATTTTAATGACGCACCAGCTGACTCCCCGGATTCTCCAGCCTTCCTGTTAATGGTTGAGGGGAAGTCAGTCCCCTTGACTTATCCCGTCCTACTTAAATACTTAAAAAGGCTGCTGAAACTAATAGACTTGGATGTACCCGGCTCAGGTTGTCATTCCCTTCGCCGGGCAGGCGCAGGGTTCCTTCATCATTGTGGCGTCCCTCTGGAGGATATTAGACAGGCGGGGGATTGGGTTAGTCTGACGGCACTCATCTACCTAGCAAAGCCTTTGTCGTCTAGGATTAACTTGGATCAGCTCGTCTCGGACAGCATTTGCAATAGGAACTGAGATATATATTTATACTGATACAACTTGGATTCTGGGACTTTGCCGGATGTATTTTCTAGGCCCAAGTCCAATCATCTGTATCCCTACTTGACTTGTGCTCTTTATCATACGCCAGAATCTGCCGCAGTATCAATGGGTTAAAACAACCCGGGTATGGTCAATTCAATGGGATCTAGATTTTTAACAAAATATTTCAGTGTAGGATGACATTTGAAGCCATCCTGAACTGATCATTAGAAACCCCCTCAAATTACATCAAAACAAAGATCTATGAAAAGAATTTCCTTTGCTCGTTAATTTGGTACATGTTTTATTCTAACAAATTCTTTTCCTGTTCTGCAAAGCACTCCTGCGCTGCTGCACAGTATTCTGATAGTGAGGCAGGGGAGCAAGCCTTTTACCTCTTCAGCTGTTCTATATTAGCTAAACCTTTAAGAGCACCAAAGTGCTCAACTACACCGTGCCCTTTGTTGCCATGATGCATAGATGCAGCCTTGGCAAGTGAAATGCATACTCGCCAGGTTCATGCATGAGCCTAAACCGGTGTGGCCTATGTATTATAACTAGTCGGCATGATGCATGTATACAGCCCTGGCAAGCAGCTCGTCAGGGCTGTATTCATGCAACATGACGACCAAGGCATGATGCATTAATGCATCATGCTGTCCTTAAAGGGTTAGAGAGTGTTAGTCTAGTAATGCCCACACTAACACCAGCTGAGACTCCTGAATATTTAACAAAGAGAGCGGAAACGCAGGAAGCACATTGACAATAGAAGCTGCCACCTTTCTACGTTTCCTAGACTTTTGTATTGCAGACTTCTTGTCCCGCGTGGATTAATCCATTAAGGGCCACATAGTGCATTAATGCCCTTGGTTGTCATGATGCATGGATGCAGCCCTGGAGAGTAACTTACAAGGGCTGCATTTAAACATCTTGCCAACCCAACAGGGACCCTCTCTAAGGGTCAGCATGATTAACCATTGTAGCATCCGTTAGTTACTCACTTGGGCTGCAGTGGTGCATCATTATGACAAAAGTGGCCTTTTAGTGACATGCATCCTTAAAGGGTTAAATTGCTAGGGCCGACATAGCTGTGCTTTTACCTATAGTCACTCGCCATTTTCACTGTTAGCTTTAAATCCGGTATACAAGTATGTATACACTTAAACCAGCGTTTTTACTCAATTAATTCCTCTTGACTTACTTGGTTCTGTTTTTTTTCAATAAGTCAATTAGCATTTTTACTTTTATCTATTTTGTCCCCATCTCTCTCCCTAACCATCCTTACACTACATACAGCTGATGCATACATGTAATGGCAGACAAGAGATAGAATGAATTCTTCCCTAAACTGGCTCTATTGTTGTGAGAAATTGGCTTGAGTTCCACTCATACCATTTCCCCAAAAAATATCACATGAATATATATGTGTATTTAGTGTGCTACTTCTCTTTCTTTCTTTGTTAACCTTTGTATCAGTACCTCATCCTATCTCACATCAGCAGATGGTGGTGGCAGAACGTGGACCAGGTTGCTTCTACCTAATGGGTGGATGATGTGGGGAGCAGACTCCAGTCCAAGGTGCTGGCAGCAGAGTCTTCAGTAGCAGCAACCAAAGAGGTACTCTCGTTCCCAAATCCTTCCGAAGGAAGGCTCTGGGGACAGCCAGTATGACCTTGAACTTGGGATTTTGCTGGGTTTGGGCAATCCCTGCTGGTAGCTTGTAACCAGTGGACAGGAACCAGAATGTATGATGGTAGTTTTACCTGTATTTCCCATCATACTTTCTGGTTCCATTTCTGGTTCCTGTTCGCTGGTTCCAAGCTAACTACAGGGACTGCCTAAACCCAGCAAAATCCAAGTTCAAGGTCATACTGGCTGTCCCCAGAGCCTTCCTTTGGAAGGAGTTGGGGACGAGAGTACCCAAGAGGTCCTCAGTGAGTATCCTCATAGGTCAGTTCCCAGTGGGAACTGCCAGTGACTGACAAAGGCCTGCCTTATACAGCAGGCCACTGCCGGTGGCGACCCCTGTCTGTCTGTGCCGGACTGGACATCCGGGCTGGGCAGGCAGAGGAAGCTTAAGCACAGAAGTTTAAGCAGGTAACACTAGGTGGACACCTATAGACTCAGTACTGCCCTGTGACGTCATAACCCCCGGTTAGCTGCTCCACCTTGTGACCAAGGGCCTGTACTGAAGGTTCTCAACTTAGCACAAGTGGTGCTGCGATCAATGGCTAGGTGCCCTATAATGATGCATAATGGTACATCACCACACTAGCCACAATGACCACAGCCGCTGACTATCGCCACTCACCCACTTCATGCGCCATGATAGCAATGTTTACCCCATACACCTATTCAGTCAGGGGGGGCCCACGCCGCGGCTCCGACTGGTGTCAAACGCATGCGTAACTTTATCCACTTACCTGTTAGCACTTCAACTCAGCATGTCTGGTAAAATGTCATAATACTCAAATACTACTAAATGTGAGATGTGATCCACACCAAAAAGACTTTCCCCTTTCAGTCTGATACATATTAGAGACATGGCAATGTAGGAGAAAAGAGAAATCTATGCTAGTTAACCTGACATTGGGCTGTCCATGAAGGCTAAAATCAGTCAACTTTGAACTGTTTCTGCAAGTATTTAAGGGATGTTCCACTGAAGCTAAAATTGGAAATAATTAGAATGATATATAATGTCTGAAAATGTCCAGTGGAGCATATGGGAGCATTAGTGCTTGTGGTTGAAAAGAATATTTTAGATTGTGTCTAATCAGCACAGCATGCCACTATGAAGCATAGTAGCTAGTTCCTCTAAATGCCAGTGGTGTCACCACTTTTTGGCTCTTTCACCACTGACCACCCACTTGGATACTGCAGTGGACAATATAACGCACGCATTTGTCACCAGGGCGAGCCGCGGCGTTTCCCCCCCCTGTATTCAGTCATAACTATTTAAAGGCCCATACGATTACTTTGTCCACATGATGCATGAATGCAGCCTCGGTAAATAACACACCAACCAGCACTGCATTCAAGCATGATGCCGACCCTACACTCCCGTATGGACTGCATGATGCATGAATGCAGAACCAGTGAGTTACTTACTAGTGCTGCATTCAAGCATTGTGATGATAAAGGAGTTGGCACATTAAAGCACTAGGCGACCTTTAACCATATCAGATCCCATACCACCATATTGCCATGAAAACCAATCACTTTTCCGAGGTGCGTCACTAGTGCCACAAAACTTCACTGTAAAAAGTTGGTTGCCATTTTTGTAGATGTACAGTAGATTCTACTGTTGGTGTACAGTTTGTTGTAGGTAAACAGAAGAATCTATTGTAAATCTACAATATATTCCACTGTAAATCCATTCTATAGTAGATTCTACTGAAGATCTACAGTAGATTCCATTGTGTACCTGCACTAACTATTTACAGTGTTGTAATTCAATCTGAGGGGATTCGCTGCGACTTGTCTGAGTGGACCTTGTCACTGGCCGGGTAACGGTCAGCAATCCGACAATACCAACATGACACACGCTTTCTATACTAAGAGATGGATTCCCATTTTACATTTCATTGATTTGCAGCCATTATTATCACCTGGTATTGGCTACCAATGTTGTGCCATGGATGGAATAGTGTTTGTAATCTATGGAGTTCTTCCATTTATGTGACGGGTGTGGATCGCTGACGCATCTATCTATGAGATGGGTGTGGATTGCTGACTCATCTATCCATGAGACAGGTGTGGATCGCTGACTCATCTATCTATGAGACAGGTGTGGATTGCTGACTCATCTATCTATGACACAGGTGTGGATGGCTGACTCATCTATCTATGAGACGGGTGTGGATCGCTGACTCATCTATCAATGAGACGCTTGTGGATCGCTGACTCATCTATCTATGAGACGGGTGTGGATTGCTGATCTATAGCTGTTGTCTGCAGGTCCTGACGTCAGTTGCTGACACACTTACATGCTCTACAATGTGTTCTGGGCTAACTGGGACAATGGTGTAAGTAGGGGAGACTGGGGCACGTTGACCACCCGGGCATGTTGAGCCGCCCGCTCTCTTTGCTATTCCTTTGGGAATTTTCTGGCAGTATGCCTACCACATTACCCCCTTATATAGACAGTTCAGATCAGCAACATCATGATGATTTTAGGATGCTGATGAGAAAGTTAGACAACAGTAAAGGTTTATTGCCTTGAAAGTAGATATTTGCAATTGTTAAACTTTTGTTCTCGTGTCGTTAAAAAGCATTGCTGGCCTAAGATCTCTATGGAGGTCGAAGTATACATATGAACCCTTGAATAGAACCCAACTTTACTGCCGGGTGTGTTATGTAATTTGAATGACATCAACCTTATCTGTGGTGACCAGCATGGGGCACATTGAGCCACAAAAAACGGGGCACCTTGAGCCATGCTCAAGGTGCTCCAAGCTCTGGGGCACCTTGAGGCGGCTCAAGGTGCCCCAATTTTCAGGGCTCTTTGACAATGGTGTTAAGACAATTAAATGACTGAATAATGATGCAATGTTAGTAGGGTATCAAGGGAAGATAATATGGATAATGATATAAACAAATTCGATACAATTTGGTTCTAAAATTATGAGAGAATACATAGTTTGTGGTTTGTGAAAAATAATTCTTGTGGAACATATTTACAGTATCTTTATGCCCAGATTTATCACTTTTCAGAGGCAGAACAGTGCATTACATTATAGAAGAATGTAATCAAAGGTTTATTCAGACTTAACAAATAACAGGAATACTCTTAAACTGGTTTAGTTTGACCCTAAGAAAAATCCGTAAGGTACAAACTCAGTCACTTCTATAGAAACTATAATTTAGTGACTTTAGTGCATTAAATATGTAATTTTTACATTCAGTCCTATACAAAAGTAACAATAGCAAGTAATTCCAACAGAAATTTCAATTATTGATCTATACTGGTGAATATTTGGATCATCACCGCATGTGGTTCAAGGTGCCCCAGTGGGTGGATCAACCTACCCCGGGCATGGGGCACATTGAACCACCCTAAGATTTTATTCTTTTAAATTCAAGAAAAATATGAGAAAAGACCAAATTTGCCTTGTAATAGGTTCTCTTATATCACAATGATACAAGGTAACTGCTTGATACAAAATCAAAGTTCAGATCCCTTTAGCAAGGTCAGGAAAGAAATAAAGGTGTCAAAGCGGTTCAACGTGCCCCGTCTCCCCTATTCACATGCTCGCCCGGGGACTGTCAATTGTCATTCATGTGTAGATAAAAAAATGTTCTCGGAAGGGCAATCTGTGTGTTGGTTTAATACAATCTCTTCTGAGGATTAGAAAAAGTATAAACTTGGTGAAGCTCTATTG
>CANHQG010000785.1:0-17044 GCA_947462335.1 Harmothoe impar
GACAGGCTGTGCAGGCTGAATGGCGGAAGTTCTACTATAAGCATTTACAGTATCAATGTTGACAAAACGGGTTGCAAGGTGCTTTAATGTGCCATGTGCTCTGTTGATGCTTTTGATTTAATTTTAAATCTAAAGATTTTTAAATCTATTTTTGATTAAAAAAAATCTAATTTAATTTCATCTTCTTTCTGAATGCAGTCCTGATGGGTTACTCACCAAAGCAGCCTCCATGCATCATGGCACCAATAGCATAGCATTAAAGCCATATTTGGTCCATAAAACTACAAGGGTGTGTCTACACCCCCTAAAATTTATGACGTCATTGACGTCATCTACGTCATTATGACGTCACTGACGTCATGTCACTGCGTCATAGCAGACTCACACTCTTAGGGGGCATTGGTTGGGCTAATTTATGGATAAGAGGACGAGAGTAGGCTAATATAATGGGTGATATATCAAATTAGCAGATTTTGACAAGGACTTGCATGTGTTATCTATGTTATGGAATGAGGGATAAGACATGGCTAATTCGGTAGGTAAGGGAGTGATTACTGGTTATCAAGGATTTGGAATTATGGTTAATTTCATACAATAGGCCATAAGTAATTAGTTGCATTTATCTACAGCTATGAAAAGTAGCTGCATTTTACAATTTATGGGTTTATATATCACGAATTATTTGCTGTGTTTTTTTTTGTATGTGGGTTTATTCTTTACTGACAACTATAAAGAAGGGGAGGAACTTACAGTCTTTGTGGATACACGTTAGAGAGCGACTGAACACTTTACTGTAGGACTACATACACAGTTTGATTTGATCAATTCGATTTAAACATTACTGTGGGGCTGCACATACAGTTTGATTTGATCAAAATCGATTAACACATCACTCTAGGACTATACACACAGTTTGGTTTGATTAAGTTGCTTTAATCATAACTGGAGGAGAAAAAAAAAAAGCCTGGTTTGATTTTAAACAAGGCATTCGTTATTCAAATGCATTTGGACTATGAAGCAGCTGAAGGATCATTCAAGCGGTACCGTGGTGAGTGGCCTGTTCTGGAGGGAGAGTGGAGTTATGCTCTGGAGGAACTTGATGAGGATTTTACGAGGACTGGAGCCAAGTATGCAACCGGAATAGACTTTAATGTGGATCCAGATTTTGAATTTGTGACTTTTCATGCAGTGTTTATCGACACATATTGTGCAGCAACTGAGAAGTGGGAGATACAAGATGGCAGAGCCATGGAACTTATAAGAGAATTTGTTTGGAACGAACATTTCGTTGTGAAGGAGTTGGCTAGCAAGAAGGAACTGGTCCAAACATTACTACAGTTTGAAAAATACGAAACTGTAGAATCGAATATGTGTGGCTAGATGTTATGACAATGACAATACATATGTTATGACAATAGAGAAATGTCTATAATGATGATTATTGGTGTACTGTGCTAACAGTATGAATAAAATATCGGTGGAAAAAAAACTAAACTTATTCAAGCCAGTGCTGGTGTATGGATAAGAACAGGGACGGGGTGGCTAAATTAGGATCATAAGCTAGAGATTTAGGGATGAGTGGAAACGTGTGCATGTACAGGGGAGAGAGGGCTTAGGTAATTGCTTGGATTCTTTGATAGTTTGGTCTATGGCGGGAATGGCAGAGAGATTAGTTAGGCTAAGGGGGGAAATTATATGTTTTTTGTATGTTAATCATTATCATTGTTATTTTACATTTACATAGATCTATGGTTTTAAAACTATCAATATTGATATGCAAATGTTGTAACTTTAAGCCAAGAATTACATGTTTAATCAACAACAACAACAGAACGATTTTTGAAACTTTTTTCTTTTCTTTTTGGCCTAGTAGTCACAGCAAAACGTGACATAAAAGGGGGTAAGGGTGTCCTGATGAGGCTGTGATGCCACTTTACTTGAAAGCTCTGTACACCTCATAGTTTCGTGACTACACTGGACATTTCTTTTACTATGGCAGACAACAATCAAGAAGCAAAGGTATTGCCTTTGAGTTTCAACCAATCGGACTACATGCTACTGGAGGACTGGAGATACCTTTTTCAAGAAATGTTCTCAGGTGAGGCAACTCCAGCAAAGGGCTATGAAATTAACCAGATGGAGTTGCTGATGATGGCTCTGTTAATGGACTGGACTCTTCCTGAATTTGACACGTTGCATTTAGTGTTAAAGGAACTGGGACCTACTCGTGAAAGTTTGGATTGGGCTCGGGTCACGATAAGACAGCATGTGGGATTCCTACTGACTACACCACTGTTGATGGAGGCTAAGAGGAGGAGAATCACCATGAAAGTGCAGGAGTATACTCTTCAGGTCAGATTGTCTGATGCTTACCTTAGCACAGGTATGTGGGGTCCTCAGAGAAGTGAAGTGATGCGTCACAGGGCTATTACTTTTCTCGAGCAGTATCAAGTCCATAAAGGATTTACTTTGTATAACAGTGCGAGGATGGTTGTGGGGAATCAAGTATCAAAGTACTACGCAAATATGGTAGATTCATTGGACCTGCCTCTAGTCCAGATAACACGCCTTGTAGAGGACTTGACTGCTCCATTGATGCTACCTGTAGCACTCAAAAACCAACTGAGGGATGATATAATCGATAAGGCTCAAGGCTACACAAGAAGAACAACTTTTATATGTGCTGAGTGCCCCATTTATGTTTTATTGACTGACATTGCCAGAGGATGCTATTTGCGAGACTAATAATACACATGATTTCCAAATGACTAAACTAAAACGATGGGGAGCTGAATTCTTTTTTTTCCCTTTTACATAAACGGTATATGTGATAACAGATAAAGGTCAGAGGGCAGATTGAGGCACTAGGAGAAATGCCTCCTAGCTTATTATGATAAGAGAACATTCAGTGTGTATCGTTACATGCATAGACACTAGAATACAGGCAAAAAAAAAAAGAAGAAATGCAGGTCGTTTGGAGAACTGTTTTTATTATTTTTCTGCTAGTAGCCTCTAGTGTAGGATGGATTCCATGTGGGACTCCTTTTCCATGTTATTGCCAAGGCAGATTCGTGCAGTGCAGAGGGGAGAATGTTGACTTTTTCCCATTGTTTTCTATGGAAATTTACAGACTGACTACTGAACTGGCTATCATAAAAACGAGCATGGAAGTGATTCAAATTGACTTTACCAAATGGACTTCACTGGATACTGTCGTGATAAAGGACAACAAGCTTTTGATCAACTGCAGGAAAAATAGACTTTACCTTTTGAAAACAAGTGGGCCTACAGTGAGAATCGACATGGACTGTCATGACACTGAGGTTACCTGTAGGCCTACAGATATGGAATTGTCTACAATACAAGGTACTTGAAACAATTTAGGACTTGTTTTAGGGATGATTACACTTGTATTGGCCTTTATTGGTTTAATTCTGATTATCTGTTGTATTGTTCATGTAAAGAAAAGAAAACGATCACAAAGTTTGAAATTCAACCCACATAATCCTATTTACAAAGGCACAACGCAATTGTTGTAGGCATGCCATTGTGATGATGTACAAATGCATCATTAGACCATGCATGTCCTTGTGGGATTATTGACATCTCATTCTAATTCTTTTTTGAATGATATCTTTGCAAGGTCTATTAAAGATTTATTCAAGTTTTGCTCAAGTTCTATTCAAAATTTGTTCACATAGACAGCTCAAAATGGGGAGGACACTACAGGCATACTACAGCTCTTCATGATCTTGGAAGAAAAAAGAAGAGAAAAGAGAAAGGTAAGTACTATACTGTTTTGTACTTGAGCTAGATATGTGCGTTTATTCTTCTGTCCCTATCCAAGATACTTATTGTTATTTTGCTGTTTTCAGATGGCTTTTCAAGGATAAACAAATGAAGAACTTCAACAGATTTTGGATCAACTCGAATCTTCTGAGACACTGGATTTAGATCCTACTATTCTTCAAGATTTGTTACAAGAAGTTAGTGCTCAAGAAAATGATAACAATGCTACACAAGTACAGGGGTCTGGGGCTAAAAAAGAGACCATCTAGCCCTCAACCAAGTACGGGTGGAGAGAAAAGGCAACGTGTCTCAAGTCCTCAACCTGGTTCTGCAAATCCCGAAGCTGGGTCTAGTGGTCTAAACAAGCCTCCTTCTAGTCCAACAACATCAAACAATGTAAGTAGTTTTCTTTTTTAATACTTGATCACAATTTATTCTATTGATATCTACATGATTTATTTGTTAGTGGGTAGTTAGTATCATTGTCACATGTAAGCTCTCTTAGCTAGATCTGAGATGATTGTTATTATTATTACTTTTTTTTCAGAGTTCTCAGAGTGCTGATGACGGCAGTCTACATGACAACTTTGCAAGTGACATTGAGAGTGATGAGGATGCAGATGTGCCAGACATACCACAAAAAGAGCCGACAGTTGATGGTGACAAGCCTTATTCCTACCATGTCTGTAATGTCAGGGAGTTTACAACTGGTGCTGTCGATACAACTTATGAGGTGAAGTTTGCTCGAACATGGCAAGGCCAGAATTTAGCAGAAATATATAATGGTATCGAAACAATGTTTCAAGATATATTAAATCATGTATCGAATGGTAGGTTGCCTGATGATCTAGGTCGTATAGTCATTCACCATTCCAGCTTACATTATCCTATTATTGTCCCATTGTCTCAGTTACAAAACCTCACCCCTGAAAGAATAATGGAAAAGATTCAAGCTAATCTAAACAGTAACAAACAGTTACAGATTGACAATAGTTTCAAAGTAGATATTGGAATGATTCGGATTCCAATGGGAGGTAGTAAGCAATATGTTACTATTTTAGAAGGTGAAGACGATAGCATTAAACTAAAACGGTGTATGGTGTCGATCAAGAACCAGGATGAAATATGCCTTGCTAGAAGCATTGCTGTGAGTTGGTGTAAACTGAACAAAACCGATAACATTGTATTCAAAACACTTGTAGCTAATACACTAAACATGCCGCGAAGTCTTATACAGAAAGTGATTCAGCTAAGCAAAGTACCTGAATGGTTTTACGAGAAGGTGAGAGACAGCGTACAAAAGAACCAAACTAAGTTAGCTTTTCTGCTTTGTGAAATGGCAAACGTGCCGACAAACAGATATGGCACACTGCTCGATATTCCTGCTTTCGAGAAAGCATTAGGGATAAACATTTCTGTTCTTAGTTCACGTTTTGGCAATGGATTCATAAAAGTCCCAGAAAAAACTCATGAAAATTTGAAACGAAAAAATATCTATCTCTACCTTAGAGAAGAGCTTGATGGTCCAGGTCATTTTAGTCTTATACATAGTATATCGGGTATGTTTCCTCACAGTTACTTTTGCCATGACTGCAAAAAGCTCTACAGTTCCAAAAACAAACACAAATGTGCAACACATTGTTTAGTTTGCAAATCTTCTAAATGTGTGGCAGCAGAAGTTGTGTACTGTGATACATGTCATATCACATGTCGCAGTATTGAATGTTACGAGCGCCACTCGACGAAAAAGCCACGTAGAAACATGAGAGAGCAATTGAAGTCAGAGTGCGAACTCTGGTGGAAATGCAATGACTGCACAAAAGTTATGGAGTGTGCAAAAAGAAAACCAGAGCAACACAAATGTGGTGAGTGGTATTGTTCTATATGTCAGTGCTACCAGACTCGATATCACTTGTGCTACCACCGAGCAAAGAAACATACCAATACGGGTGAGTTTAAATATGTTTTCTTTGATTACGAAGCTACGCAAAATGATAAAACAATGTGTAAAGGAGGATATTCTCCACCAGAAATCTGATGCGTTAAATGCACAAACAGTCAAGACAGGTGTAGTTGTTGTAAAATTTGTACAAACTGCCGAGAGCTGTCGTGCGGAAACACTGAACACAAGCCCAATTATGTAGTCGCTAAAACAGCTTGCAATCATTGTTATCTGTCTGCTATGGACCAAAAGTGCAACCCTTGTGGCTATAGATGCCGTGTCTGCAATACTTACAAGAAAAAACAATATGAAAAACCACCTTGTGACAGTTGTGGGTACAGACAAGTGACTTTCGAGGGTGACGATACAAACACTGACTTTTGCAAGTGGGTTTTCTCGAAAGACAGAGCAAATTCGACTCTGTTCGCGCATCATTTAAAAGGATACAATGGCTACTACTTAAGGCAGTATCTCATTGACAATGGTGTGTGCCCTCAAAATATGATTTACAATGGGTCAAAGATTATGTCCTTAACGATCGGTAACGGTCTCAACATTCGGGTGTTGGATTCATTGAACTTTTTACCCATGCCTTTAGCTGCTCTACCAAAGGCATTTGATCTTGTAGAATTAAAGAAGGGGCAATTTCCACATTACTTTAACACTCGAGAAAACCAACATTATGTAGGTCCCATACCTGACCCTGAATATCACGGGGTAGACACTATGTCTACGGAGGGTAGAGACAGTTTGTTGAAATGGCATGCAGAGCAAAAAGCTAAGAATGTGGTGTTTGATTTTGAGTTTGAGTTTGAGTTTTGAAACGTTTTATTGCTAACTATCATTTACATGTTATTAAAGTGCAATATTGGGCCGACATGAACCCTCGATGTATCACTATTCAATGTTCGAGCTTAGCGTCTCTCAACTGTTCACTAACAGTTTGTACCGGCACATAGGCATGAATTTAATTCCAGTAATATTTGATAACAGTCATGTCTGTTAACTCAATGTATGCTCTATAAGAAATATAAACCTTATTCCTACTTCTAGCCTTGTTTTCTTTGGCTTAGATCTGAGAATGATCGTTACATGTATGTGCCATGATTTAATAAACAAATGTATGTCTTAATTACCTATCAGTCATGCTTTACAAGCGCTACTTGTTACATACTACAGAATAAGTACAGATTACTGAACACAAAAAAAATCCCTGGGTTTACAGAATGTAAACATAATAATGGATCATTACTTTGATGGCCGTATACCCATGTATTCTCGGATCATACCATGTGTTGGCTCCTTCTACCGTACTTATTAAGGATACATACCTTTTAGTACACTATAAATGCAAATATACAAATAAGTATGAATATAAATCCTGACAATAACCCTGAAGTCCCTACTCTTGTCTGTATGTTTGGTTGGTTAGATACTCAGTATCATGATATGGATCCTCTAGTGATTTTCGCCAAGAGTTACACGATTATTGCATTTGAGATGTAGCAATATTACGAGAAGCATGTTTATCCTTTAGACAGCGTGTAATGAAGAAGTAGATGAAGAAGAAGAGACAGAGGTTAGAGAGGGACTAGACAATGGGGACGATAACGATGATAATGATGGTGCAGATGGTTTTATTGAAGATCCAGAGCTGTTTGGTGAGCATGAAAGTGCTTTGTTCAATAATGATATTGACATTGGGTGCGAAGGTGATGCGATAGATGACAGTGAAGATGATCTTGCTGTTAATCAAACAGCGAGTAATGTAAAGAAAAAGAAAAAGAAACCTAATGGTGTCGACCCTTTCAAGTGTACTACCATTGCTAGCATGTGTATGCAGATATTCAAATCAAACTTTTTAGAAGAAGAACATAGAGCTCACTTGAAACATGAAGTAGACGAAAATAGAGTACTTACACTTGATGTTAAAACTAAAAATGGTAAAACTCTTTTCTACTTTGAAAACAGTTGGGTGACAGAACGCGTGTTACTTAGTAAACAATGGAAAGTAGACTACATTAGGTTTGTTTCCTCGCCTATTGCTCAAGTATCTCTAAAAGGCTACGCTGCCATGAACCAGTACAGCAAAGTGTCTATTGAATGGTTAGAATGGATACAATATTCTACTGGTGTACAGCTCATCCATGCTCTCAATGCCCAAAGAGGAGAAGATAAGATAGGAGACAAACGCGTCGACGGTTTTGATCCAAATACCAACACAGTATACAAATTCCTAGGGTGTATTCACCATGGCTGTAAGACGTGTTTCCCCCTTAAACGATGTAGCAACGGGATCAAACAGCCTTTCACTAAACAGAGCATGGACGAATTGTACACACTGACTCATACAAGAGAACAATGGTTGAAGGACCAAGGCTTCAGATACGAATGCATTTGGGAATGTGAATTTACAGACACGGTTAAGCAAAATGAAAATGGTGTTGCAGATATCATAAAAACTCTAAACATCGAAGAAAGGCTGGACCCACGTCAGTCATTCTACGAAGGCCGTACTGGGGCCAGTCGGCTCTACTTCAAGTCTGAAAAGGGTACTAAAGCGTTGACTTTACATTGCTATATCCGTACACTAACAAATACAAAACTTATCCGGTAGGCCATCCTGACATTATCCTAAATGACTTCAAAGACATGAAAGAGTATTTTGGATTGGCAAAAGTTTGCATACTTCCCCCTAGAGGTCTGTATCACCCTGTGTTACCTCATCGCTCTGGCGCAAAACTCAAGTTTCCACTCTGTAGATATTGTGCAGACAACGAAATTCAAACCCCTTGCGAATGTCTAGATGCCGAACGAATGTTACACGGTACATGGTGTACTCCGGAAATGAACAAAGCAGTCGAGAAGGGTTATAGCATAATTAAGGTGCATGAGGTCTATCACTGGCAAAATACCAGTAAGTACGACAAGCAACAAGATAAAGCTGGGTTATTCTCGGAATACATAAACACATTTTTAAAACTGAAACAAGAGGCTAGCGGTTGGCCGTCCTGGTGTCACTCGGAGAATGACAAACAGAAATACATTAGCAATTACTATGATCATGATGGCATTACATTAGAGCATAAAAACATAAAGAAAAACTCTGGTCTAAGGTCTTAAAGCAAGCTGGCATTGAACAGCTTCTGGGGTAAATGGACTCAAAGGCTTGATTTTGGTCAAAGCACTATTATACCTTCTAGGAACCCCGACAAATTCTTTGGCCTTCTGACAGATGTCAGCAAAACCATGAAAGATTTTCATATCTTATCCAAAGATCTTTTACATGTTACCTGGACCAACAAAGCAGACTTTTACCCAGCAGACAACAAGACGAATACATTCCTAGCCACTTTCACTACTTGTTGGGCAAGGTTAAAGCTGTAAGATGTGCTAGACACACTGAAAACCCGCGTGCTCTATTGGGATACAGATACACCACTTGTTTTAAGAAAATATTTTCTTACTAAAAAAATATTTTCTTAAAAAATATTTTCTTAAAAAATATTTTCTTAAAACAAGTGGTGTATCTGTATCCCAATAGAGCACGCGGGTTTTCAGTGTGTCTAGCACATCTTACAGCTTTAACCTTGCCCAACAAGTAGTGAAAGTGGCTAGGAATGTATTCGTCTTGTTGTCTGCTGGGTAAAAGTCTGCTTTGTTGGTCCAGGTAACATGTAAAAGATCTTTGGATAAGATATGAAAATCTTTCATGGTTTTGCTGACATCTGTCAGAAGGCCAAAGAATTTGTCGGGGTTCCTAGAAGGTATAATAGTGCTTTGACCAAAATCAAGCCTTTGAGTCCATTTACCCCAGAAGCTGTTCAATGCCAGCTTGCTTTAAGACCTTAGACCAGAGTTTTTCTTTATGTTTTTATGCTCTAATGTAATGCCATCATGATCATAGTAATTGCTAATGTATTTCTGTTTGTCATTCTCCGAGTGACACCAGGACGGCCAACCGCTAGCCTCTTGTTTCAGTTTTAAAAATGTGTTTATGTATTCCGAGAATAACCCAGCTTTATCTTGTTGCTTGTCGTACTTACTGGTATTTTGCCAGTGATAGACCTCATGCACCTTAATTATGCTATAACCCTTCTCGACTGCTTTGTTCATTTCCGGAGTACACCATGTACCGTGTAACATTCGTTCGGCATCTAGACATTCGCAAGGGGTTTGAATTTCGTTGTCTGCACAATATCTACAGAGTGGAAACTTGAGTTTTGCGCCAGAGCGATGAGGTAACACAGGGTGATACAGACCTCTAGGGGGAAGTATGCAAACTTTTGCCAATCCAAAATACTCTTTCATGTCTTTGAAGTCATTTAGGATAATGTCAGGATGGCCTACCGGATAAGTTTTGTATTTGTTAGTGTACGGATATAGCAATGTAAAGTCAACGCTTTAGTACCCTTTTCAGACTTGAAGTAGAGCCGACTGGCCCCAGTACGGCCTTCGTAGAATGACTGACGTGGGTCCAGCCTTTCTTCGATGTTTAGAGTTTTTATGATATCTGCAACACCATTTTCATTTTGCTTAACCGTGTCTGTAAATTCACATTCCCAAATGCATTCGTATCTGAAGCCTTGGTCCTTCAACCATTGTTCTCTTGTATGAGTCAGTGTGTACAATTCGTCCATGCTCTGTTTAGTGAAAGGCTGTTTGATCCCGTTGCTACATCGTTTAAGGGGGAAACACGTCTTACAGCCATGGTGAATACACCCTAGGAATTTGTATACTGTGTTGGTATTTGGATCAAAACCGTCGACGCGTTTGTCTCCTATCTTATCTTCTCCTCTTTGGGCATTGAGAGCATGGATGAGCTGTACACCAGTAGAATATTGTATCCATTCTAACCATTCAATAGACACTTTGCTGTACTGGTTCATGGCAGCGTAGCCTTTTAGAGATACTTGAGCAATAGGCGAGGAAACAAACCTAATGTAGTCTACTTTCCATTGTTTACTAAGTAACACGCGTTCTGTCACCCAACTGTTTTCAAAGTAGAAAAGAGTTTTACCATTTTTAGTTTTAACATCAAGTGTAAGTACTCTATTTTCGTCTACTTCATGTTTCAAGTGAGCTCTATGTTCTTCTTCTAAAAAGTTTGATTTGAATATCTGCATACACATGCTAGCAATGGTAGTACACTTGAAAGGGTCGACACCATTAGGTTTCTTTTTCTTTTTCTTTACATTACTCGCTGTTTGATTAACAGCAAGATCATCTTCACTGTCATCTATCGCATCACCTTCGCACCCAATGTCAATATCATTATTGAACAAAGCACTTTCATGCTCACCAAACAGCTCTGGATCTTCAATAAAACCATCTGCACCATCATTATCATCGTTATCGTCCCCATTGTCTAGTCCCTCTCTAACCTCTGTCTCTTCTTCTTCATCTACTTCTTCATTACACGCTGTCTAAAGGATAAACATGCTTCTCGTAATATTGCTACATCTCAAATGCAATAATCGTGTAACTCTTGGCGAAAATCACTAGAGGATCCATATCATGATACTGAGTATCTAACCAACCAAACATACAGACAAGAGTAGGGACTTCAGGGTTATTGTCAGGATTTATATTCATACTTATTTGTATATTTGCATTTATAGTGTACTAAAAGGTATGTATCCTTAATAAGTACGGTAGAAGGAGCCAACACATGGTATGATCCGAGAATACATGGGTATACGGCCATCAAAGTAATGATCCATTATTATGTTTACATTCTGTAAACCCAGGGATTTTTTTTTGTGTTCAGTAATCTGTACTTATTCTGTAGTATGTAACAAGTAGCGCTTGTAAAGCATGACTGATAGGTAATTAAGACATACATTTGTTTATTAAATCATGGCACATACATGTAACGATCATTCTCAGATCTAAGCCAAAGAAAACAAGGCTAGAAGTAGGAATAAGGTTTATATTTCTTATAGAGCATACATTGAGTTAACAGACATGACTGTTATCAAATATTACTGGAATTAAATTCATGCCTATGTGCCGGTACAAACTGTTAGTGAACAGTTGAGAGACGCTAAGCTCGAACATTGAATAGTGATACATCGAGGGTTCATGTCGGCCCAATATTGCACTTTAATAACATGTAAATGATAGTTAGCAATAAAACGTTTCAAAACTCAAACTCAAACTCAAAATCAAACACCACATTCTTAGCTTTTTGCTCTGCATGCCATTTCAACAAACTGTCTCTACCCTCCGTAGACATAGTGTCTACCCCGTGATATTCAGGGTCAGGTATGGGACCTACATAATGTTGGTTTTCTCGAGTGTTAAAGTAATGTGGAAATTGCCCCTTCTTTAATTCTACAAGATCAAATGCCTTTGGTAGAGCAGCTAAAGGCATGGGTAAAAAGTTCAATGAATCCAACACCCGAATGTTGAGACCGTTACCGATCGTTAAGGGACATAATCTTTGACCCATTGTAAATCATATTTTGAGGGCACACACCATTGTCAATGAGATACTGCCTTAAGTAGTAGCCATTGTATCCTTTTAAATGATGCTGCGAACAGAGTCGAATTTGCTCTGTCTTTCGAGAAAACCACTTGCAAAAGTCAGTGTTTGTATCGTCACCCTCGAAAGTCACTTGTCTGTACCCACAACTGTCACAAGGTGGTTTTTCATATTGTTTTTTCTTGTAAGTATTGCAGACACGGCATCTATAGCCACAAGGGTTGCACTTTTGGTCCATAGCAGACAGATAACAATGATTGCAAGCTGTTTAGCGACTACATAATTGGCTTGTGTTCAGTGTTTCCGCACGACAGCTCTCGGCAGTTTGTACAAATTTTACAACAACTACACCTGTCTTGACTGTTTGTGCATTTAACGCATCAGATTTTCTGGTGGAGAATATCCTCCTTTACACATTGTTTTATCATTTTGCGTAGCTTCGTAATCAAAGAAAACATATTTAAACTCACCCGTATTGGTATGTTTCTTTGCTCGGTGGTAGCACAAGTGATATCGAGTCTGGTAGCACTGACATATAGAACAATACCACTCACCACATTTGTGTTGCTCTGGTTTTCTTTTTGCACACTCCATAACTTTTGTGCAGTCATTGCATTTCCACCAGAGTTCGCACTCTGACTTCAATTGCTCTCTCATGTTTCTACGTGGCTTTTTCGTCGAGTGGCGCTCGTAACATTCAATACTGCGACATGTGATATGACATGTATCACAGTACACAACTTCTGCTGCCACACATTTAGAAGATTTGCAAACTAAACAATGTGTTGCACATTTGTGTTTGTTTTTGGAACTGTAGAGCTTTTTGCAGTCATGGCAAAAGTAACTGTGAGGAAACATACCCGATATACTATGTATAAGACTAAAATGACCTGGACCATCAAGCTCTTCTCTAAGGTAGAGATAGATATTTTTTTCGTTTCAAATTTTCATGAGTTTTTTCTGGGACTTTTATGAATCCATTGCCAAAACGTGAACTAAGAACAGAAATGTTTATCCCTAATGCTTTCTCGAAAGCAGGAATATCGAGCAGTGTGCCATATCTGTTTGTCGGCACGTTTGCATTTCACAAAGCAGAAAAGCTAACTTAGTTTGGTTCTTTTGTACGCTGTCTCTCACCTTCTCGTAAAACCATCAGGTACTTTGCTTAGCTGAATCACTTTCTGTATAAGACTTCGCGGCATGTTTAGTGTATTAGCTACAAGTGTTTTGAATACAATGTTATCGGTTTGTTCAGTTTACACCAACTCACAGCAATGCTTCTAGCAAGGCATATTCATCCTGGTTCTTGATCGACACCATACACCGTTTTAGTTTAATGCTATCGTCTTCACCTTCTAAAATAGTAACATATTGCTTACTACCTCCCATTGGAATCCGAATCATTCCAATATCTACTTTGAAACTATTGTCAATCTGTAACTGTTTGTTACTGTTTAGATTAGCTTGAATCTTTTCCATTATTCTTTCAGGGGTGAGGTTTTGTAACTGAGACAATGGGACAATAATAGGATAATGTAAGCTGGAATGGTGAATGACTATACGACCTAGATCATCAGGCAACCTACCATTCGATACATGATTTAATATATCTTGAAACATTGTTTCGATACCATTATATATTTCTGCTAAATTCTGGCCTTGCCATGTTCGAGCAAACTTCACCTCATAAGTTGTATCGACAGCACCAGTTGTAAACTCCCTGACATTACAGACATGGTAGGAATAAAGGCTTGTCACCATCAACTGTCGGCTCTTTTTGTGGTATGTCTGGCACATCTGCATCCTCATCACTCTCAATGTCACTTGCAAAGTTGTCATGTAGACTGCCGTCATCAGCACTCTGAGAACTCTGAAAAAAAAGTAATAATAATAACAATCATCTCAGATCTAGCTAAGAGAGCTTACATGTGACAATGATACTAACTACCCACTAACAAATAAATCATGTAGATATCAATAGAATAAATTGTGATCAAGTATTAAAAAAGAAAACTACTTACATTGTTTGATGTTGTTGGACTAGAAGGAGGCTTGTTTAGACCACTAGACCCAGCTTCGGGATTTGCAGAACCAGGTTGAGGACTTGAGACACGTTGCTTTTCTCTCCACCCGTACTTGGTTGAGGGCTAGATGGTCTCTTTTTAGCCCCAGACCCCTGTACTTGTGTAGCATTGTTATCATTTTCTTGAGCACTAACTTCTTGTAACAAATCTTGAAGAATAGTAGGATCTAAATCCAGTGTCTCAGAAGATTCGAGTTGATCCAAAATCTGTTGAAGTTCTTCATTTGTTTATCCTTGAAAAGCCATCTGAAAACAGCAAAATAACAATAAGTATCTTGGATAGGGACAGAAGAATAAACGCACATATCTAGCTCAAGTACAAAACAGTATAGTACTTACCTTTCTCTTTTCTCTTCTTTTTTCTTCCAAGATCATGAAGAGCTGTAGTATGCCTGTAGTGTCCTCCCCATTTTGAGCTGTCTATGTGAACAAATTTTGAATAGAACTTGAGCAAAACTTGAATAAATCTTTAATAGACCTTGCAAAGATATCATTCAAAAAAGAATTAGAATGAGATGTCAATAATCCCACAAGGACATGCATGGTCTAATGATGCATTTGTACATCATCACAATGGCATGCCTACAACAATTGCGTTGTGCCTTTGTAAATAGGATTATGTGGGTTGAATTTCAAACTTTGTGATCGTTTTCTTTCTTTACATGAACAATACAACAGATAATCAGAATTAAACCAATAAAGGCCAATACAAGTGTAATCCCTAAAACAAGTCCTAAATTGTTTCAAGTACCTTGTATTGTAGACAATTCCATATCTGTAGGCCTACAGGTAACCTCAGTGTCATGACAGTCCATGTCGATTCTCACTGTAGGCCCACTTGTTTTCAAAAGGTAAAGTCTATTTTCCTGCAGTTGATCAAAAGCTTGTTGTCCTTTATCACGACAGTATCCAGTGAAGTCCATTTGGTAAAGTCAATTTGAATCACTTCCATGCTCGTTTTTATGATAGCCAGTTCAGTAGTCAGTCTGTAAATTTCCATAGAAAACAATGGGAAAAAGTCAACATTCTCCCCTCTGCACTGCACGAATCTGCCTTGGCAATAACATGGAAAAGGAGTCCCACATGGAATCCATCCTACACTAGAGGCTACTAGCAGAAAAATAATAAAAACAGTTCTCCAAACGACCTGCATTTCTTCTTTTTTTTTTTGCCTGTATTCTAGTGTCTATGCATGTAACGATACACACTGAATGTTCTCTTATCATAATAAGCTAGGAGGCATTTCTCCTAGTGCCTCAATCTGCCCTCTGACCTTTATCTGTTATCACATATACCGTTTATGTAAAAGGGAAAAAAAAGAATTCAGCTCCCCATCGTTTTAGTTTAGTCATTTGGAAATCATGTGTATTATTAGTCTCGCAAATAGCATCCTCTGGCAATGTCAGTCAATAAAACATAAATGGGGCACTCAGCACATATAAAAGTTTGTTCTTCTTGTGTAGCCTTGAGCCTTATCGATTATATCATCCCTCAGTTGGTTTTTGAGTGCTACAGGTAGCATCAATGGAGCAGTCAAGTCCTCTACAAGGCGTGTTATCTGGACTAGAGGCAGGTCCAATGAATCTACCATATTTGCGTAGTACTTTGATACTTGATTCCCCACAACCATCCTCGCACTGTTATACAAAGTAAATCCTTTATGGACTTGATACTGCTCGAGAAAAGTAATAGCCCTGTGACGCATCACTTCACTTCTCTGAGGACCCCACATACCTGTGCTAAGGTAAGCATCAGACAATCTGACCTGAAGAGTATACTCCTGCACTTTCATGGTGATTCTCCTCCTCTTAGCCTCCATCAACAGTGGTGTAGTCAGTAGGAATCCCACATGCTGTCTTATCGTGACCCGAGCCCAATCCAAACTTTCACGAGTAGGTCCCAGTTCCTTTAACACTAAATGCAACGTGTCAAATTCAGGAAGAGTCCAGTCCATTAACAGAGCCATCATCAGCAACTCCATCTGGTTAATTTCATAGCCCTTTGCTGGAGTTGCCTCACCTGAGAACATTTCTTGAAAAAGGTATCTCCAGTCCTCCAGTAGCATGTAGTCCGATTGGTTGAAACTCAAAGGCAATACCTTTGCTTCTTGATTGTTGTCTGCCATAGTAAAAGAAATGTCCAGTGTAGTCACGAAACTATGAGGTGTACAGAGCTTTCAAGTAAAGTGGCATCACAGCCTCATCAGGACACCCTTACCCCCTTTTATGTCACGTTTTGCTGTGACTACTAGGCCAAAAAGAAAAGAAAAAAGTTTCAAAAATCGTTCTGTTGTTGTTGTTGATTAAACATGTAATTCTTGGCTTAAAGTTACAACATTTGCATATCAATATTGATAGTTTTAAAACCATAGATCTATGTAAATGTAAAATAACAATGATAATGATTAACATACAAAAAACATATAATTTCCCCCCTTAGCCTAACTAATCTCTCTGCCATTCCCGCCATAGACCAAACTATCAAAGAATCCAAGCAATTACCTAAGCCCTCTCTCCCCTGTACATGCACACGTTTCCACTCATCCCTAAATCTCTAGCTTATGATCCTAATTTAGCCACCCCGTCCTGTTCTTATCCATACACCAGCACTGGCTTGAATAAGTTTAGTTTTTTTTCCACCGATATTTTATTCATACTGTTAGCACAGTACACCAATAATCATCATTATAGACATTTCTCTATTGTCATAACATATGTATTGTCATTGTCATAACATCTAGCCA
>CANHQG010000786.1:0-17017 GCA_947462335.1 Harmothoe impar
GCCCTAGTCAAACTATATATGCGTCAAACAGAAAGAGTGGATATTCTCATGTAAAGTACGTTGATCAAAAGCTTCTCACAATTAACTCTTTTGAAATGCCTTTGTTTTCCTATTCGTTTGTCATCTGTAATCTTTGCGTCTTTTCTGTGAGTGAATGCACCTTTTCTGATGACTTTAGAGTGAGAAATAACCTATTTTTCATAGAAAGAATGTGGATATTGGGGCCCCCTATATATTGCCCATTTTATTTGAACAAAGAACATTTGATAGAGCTAAGTGTCGATGGGATTGCCCACAATGTGTAAGTTTCCAAAATATCTATTTCTCGTGGATACAGCTTAGAACTCTAAAGACCACATTTTTTCAGGAAAAGTGGAAACTTTTTCGGTAGATTCAACCGGACATTTCTATGGAAGGAATTGGGACCATTTTCCGTGTTTCCCATAACAATGGTCGCTTCAAGGAGTGGAAAATGAACACACTGTGAATATCCTCAAGGATAGGGAGTGAATTAATTGGGCTAGTTGCTAAGTTGGTGTTAATATAGCATGTTCAATGGGTGGGTTGGTGGGTGGGTGATCGAGCTAATGGCGAGTGGGTGAATAAGTGAGTTAGCGAGTGAGCAAGTGAGACGGTGGATGAGTGAGTGAGTCAATGAATGCATCGCATTTGAATAGCATGAGTGAGGGAATAGTGCAGGGGAGCGGCAACCGACGGTGGGGGGAGGGGGGGGCTGGGGGCGGGGGCATATGCCGCACCCCCCCCTCCTCACACACACACTTTTGTTCTACGCCAAAAAGGTCAAGACTCAAAGGTAGCGAGGAAAGGGATGAAAATGACCAGAAGCCCCATTTTGGATTGGGGGGGAGGGAACAAATTTGGACCCCTCTTGAGGGTGTCACAGTGAGTGTCACAGTGAGTTAATCACAGAGAGTTAGTCACAGTGAGTTAGTCACAGTGAGTTAGTCACAGTGAGTTAGTCACAGTGAGTTAGTCACAGTGAGTTAGTCACAGTGAGTGAGTCACAATGAGTGAGTCACAGAGATTTAGTCACAGTGAGTTAATCACAGAGAGTTAGGCACAATGAGTAACTTTGAGTGAATTGAGTTACTATAGTTATACATGTACACGATGTATGGTAAAGCGAGGACCGGGTGTGTGCCTCACTTCCCGATCGATATATTAGAAAAACACACTGGGCTGGGTGTTGTTGGTTTCACTTGTAATAATTCATTAGTTAGCAGCAGGCATGACCTAGTGACACTCATAGTAACAGTTGCAGTAGCGCATCACTATCAGCTTTACACCATGGTCTTTCAAAAAGACAATCTAACAAAGACATGATGACGCATGTTTCTACTCAGTTACTAAAGCCAGACCACATCCCGTACTTTAGCAGGGCAGCCTCGATACCACTACCCCAGCCTATCACCAGTCAGTGTCTAACACGGTAGTATACAGAAATAGGGACAGAAGATTTAATGTATCATACTGCCGTGTACACAATTTGGATACGCTTCAGTAAATTTCAACCATATTACAAATGCTTACATCAGAATCACAAAGTTGGCTCCTAACCCAGATATGAAACGGCCCATGAACACATACAGGGGATCGGAGCGTCAGACGTTACATAGAGGATTAATGGCGCCGATCTACAATGTTATCGGTAATTCTCACAGACTTCATTGGACTGGTTAGTAAGTTTAATCCGTTATATTACTAATATACAAGGAGAAAGGGATAGTAAGATTACTTTATAGATGTCTGCCGTATCAACACAGCATAGAACATGACTTAATGTCGCAGAGCTGGACAAAGAAGATTTGGTGTGATGAGCTTGAGGATATAACTGCTCTTTTGTTAATGTATACATATTTGTCAAAGTTTGTACAGTTATATAGAACCCATTGCCCTTCCTCGTCGACAATTTTCCCTGCCTGAGACGTCCTGATAAATTCATTTTATGTATATTTTAATTTGGTGAGAACAGATAAATGTCACTTTGCTGCGATTTTGCTCATTTAATGTTGAGTTATGGTTAGCATCAACTGTTGGAAACAACTTTACTAGGGGAGAGGCAATTTTATATCTACTTCGAACACCTCTAGATAAATGATGGCCGCGGCCGAACCAAACGAACTTCAGAAGGGTGTGCAATTCCAAGCGTTAAAAGTGACATACTCAACAATTTATTGGAGGTACGGGGGCCTGGCCCCCAGAGAGAATTTCGAAAATGTTTACATGATTTGGTGCATTTTTCAAAGGCCAATTTGTGGGTATTTTCTTTATGCAACTATAAAGTAATGAATAGCATTTCCAAACTTTTGGGGGAGAGGGGGCCAAAAGATACTCTGCCCCCGCCATATCTGGAACTTTGGGGGCCATGCCCCCCCCCCCTGTTCTGACACCCCTGCGTGTTTCATATGGCGCTATCATTATTTTCACTATCGTTATCACTATTCTGCTATCATTAACTGCATTCACTATTGTGAAAAAGCTAAGTTTAGCCCATTTCATTTCATAAGGAATTACTATTGTATTTTACGAGGGGGATCTAATATAACAAGAGCAATTTCAGCTTAAAGAGACCAATTCTGGTCTTTCATAAACCACATTTATCTGGACCTTCACCCCTTCTGAGAAAGAAAAGTTTTTGAATGAATAAAGCATATGGGTTGTGAATTATGTCATTTAGAAATCTTGTTCAAACTGCATTTTATTTCAATTATATTCAAGTTTAAACACATAGTTTAGACTCTGTCATTTTCTTGTTATCGTTAATTCCCAAAACCTGGAGAATTGCTTCTCCTGAATAATATCTATTTGTATTCAATATAAGACTTTATATGTTGCTTCTATATCTGTGTCCAATATATTACACGAGTATTTATTAAATAGTTGGATATGATAGATTTACCAACAGCAATCATATTTCTATAAACCTTATGAAAAGAGTCTCTAGTAATGTGTACAAAATGTGTCTAAATACCAAGAATAGACGTAAATGCATCCCTAATAACCGCAGCCTTTTACAATGTACAATAGAGGAAGACTCTTTGATATTGCTTTGATATGCTTTAACATAGAAATCAGAAGGATTCCATGTTGATCAGTTGTTGCACCCAAAATTATAACGTTCCGCATGAGAGTAAATGCATATGCCTTTAATGATTATTAATGCAATTACATTAAGGATAACATGGCACATTGGGTCAATATAGGTAATTGCTGCATCAGTCTAATGTTGGCAAATCAGATATTAGACTAACCAAACAACATTATATCATGTCAAAACGTATGTGTCACTATATATTGGGTTGCATGGAGGATATCACCCAAATGGAGAAGGGTCGCTGTCCCCCTGAATGGAATTTATTGCCCCTCTATACACAGAAAAAAAACAGCGTCAAAAGCCTCCGGAATGACTCCCCTCTTTAGAGGAGCCCAGGTCCTTATGTGACTCCCTTAAGTGAGTCAGGAAGCTAAGTGGCTCCCCTAGGTGACTACCTTGAGTCGCCCAGGGAATCACCTAGGCTAGCCTGGGCTCCCCTAAAGAGGAGAGTCAATCTGGAGGCAGCATGGACTCCCTTTTGACCCTGTTTCTTTTCTCTGTGTAGGGGCTTGGATGGGGTCGCTGTACCCCAATTAAGGATGTACATTGGATAGCTTGGAGTTTAACAGCCTGAAGCAGAAGGTAGGTTTGTCTCTGTAACTTCTTCACCTGCTGTGGTAGCACTCACAAAATACGTCACCCACAACCCCCCCCCCCCCCGCCCACTCTTCCTCAGGGAAAGACATCACTGAAGGTAAGACCACCCCTCCCGCTATATAATCCTTCAAATACAAACAGTTACATATTTACATGTATAGATCGACATAAACTGATAAAGCAATTCACTAATACGCCACATGCCTTGTTGATAGCGATATCAAAAATATGTCCCATTAAGGGGCCGTCCATAAAGTATGTCACGCCCGAGGGGGTGGGGGGGTCTTTTTTTTGTTTGACAAAGTGTGACAGGGGGGTGGGGGGGTCTATGGACTTGTGTGACGTCACATTTTTTAAATTTTGTAAACAGTATAAATGCTGTATAAATTAGTGACATCTGCGGGATAAATACATATTTGTGATTGTGGTAGATCTACAAGTCCTAGCACCTTCCAAATTCACACAAGTGAAGACCCCAGAGTAGACTCCCCAGGTATGAGAAAATTATAACTGTGATAGATCAGTTTATTAATGCAAACTTGGATGCCCATTTGAAAGTCACTAATGCCCCAAGTTAGAATGCATTTAACATGGGCGAACGGGGAATAACTTCTCAAGGACAGACCATGGATCAGGAGCTGGAAAAGAAAGACTTTGCACACACTGGAGAGGTTTGGCCAAAGTTTTGTCACAAACCATGATAGATAAAGTCCAAGTGGTTGCAGAGTATGAAGAAGAAATAAGTAGCTACAAAGTCTGAGATATTGAGAGCAACACGTGTGTGTGTGAGGGAAAGCAGATTGTATAGAAAGGAGAGAAATCAAAACAAAGTTCTTCTAGCATGACCTACAGTCTGGTTCTAGAACCACACAAGGATGGATCCAGGTGGGGGACATGGCGGGGGGGATCCCGCCCATTTTGCTATAGACTTTTTATGTAAATGGGTCCAATACCATCAGTACATTGCCTATATCAAGCCCCCACTTTCTCAAATTCTTGGATCCACCCCTGCCACAGATTTGCCAGCACAAGAGGTGTGACGGGATAGCAGTAGCACACCTGTTATTCCTGTAAACACTGTCAAGAATCTATGGATCGAGGATACCTCAGTCGCAGATATCTAGAGTTCCAAAACTATTGGTGTGAACGTGATACTGCCACTTTGAACAATTGGAATTAAAAGGGGTCTTTTCAATGAAATCCATTAACATTGGGCCTAAAGGTATTTCAGAGACGGATGTCATACCTTAACACATTTTGATAGCAATCTAATTGTAATAAGCCTTATAAACAATTACTGGGTTAAGATAATGCATGTATGTTCCCTTATCAAATTATGGGACTAGACTGATACGGTACATAATTATATGCAAAGGGGGGGGGGGGTGTCAACAGATTTGTGACATACTTTTCTAGGGGGTGTCGGAAAAAGTGTGACAAAGTGTGACATGGGGGTGGGGGAGTGTTCAAAATGGCCCAAAAAAGCGTGACATACTTTATGGACGGCCCCTTATACTTCTATACTGCCCATGTACACTAATACCGTAGTATGTATTGTAAATCTACAGTAGATTCTACTGCTCAGCTACATTAATTTCGAACAGTGTAGAAAGGCGGTATTAGTCCCTTTCTCCATCCAGTGGCACTGGACAAGCACTTACCGTCTGAACTGGTTGTGTTAGCGACAGAAATGTTCAGAAGAAAGGTACTAGTGATAATTTTCCATTGGAATCAGTCCTATAGACTTTTATACGCACAAGACAGCAAATACTAGGGGAACCTTATATAGTCTATAAGATAACCCTGTCGCACAGATCCTGACACCCCCCCCCCCACCACTATGTTTGGAAATTCATGCCAAAATGAGTGTCTTGCTTTCACCGTTGAGAGATTTTGATCAAAATGGACCTTTCTGTAGTTTTATTTAATGAACGGAGATTTTGGTAAGAATGGTGTCGATTCAGAGAGGCTTTGGCAAAAATTTATCATTGCCTATGCCAGCCATCATCGGACTTAGATGACAAATTCGCCACAGACACCTACCCCCTGCCATTTACCCCCTTGGACATTTACCCCCTATGAAATCTACCCTCCAGGGGTGAAAAGCCCAGGGGATAGAAGGCCTAGGGGTAGAAGTCCTAGAGGGTGGATGTCCTAGGGGGTAGAAGTCCTAGGGGGTGGATGTCCTAGGGGGTGGATGTCCTAGGGGGTGGATGTCCTAGGGGGTAGAAGTCCTAGGGGGTAGAAGTCCTAGGGGGTGGATGTCCTAGGGGGTGGATGTACTAGGGGGTAAATGTCCTAAGGGGGTAAAAGTCCAGGGGGTAGATGTCCAAGGGGGTAAAAGCCCTAGGGGTAGATATCCTAGGGAGTAGATTCCAAGGGGGTAGATGGCAGGGGTAGATGTCCAGGGGTACTTGACCTAGAACCAATATTACAATAGGATACACCCTGATATATATACAAAGCGCTATTCAGGGTCCAACTATACATTTTAGTTCTATTCCTTTTATCAAGACGTTGTAGTTGTATATGGCTTTCTTTCTAAGCGGAAGGCCAGTTGACCCTCGATTTTACAGTTAAGAATTGCATGTTTTAGAAGCCTTTCTCAATAGAAGGGCTGTTGTCACAACATTTGAAATTTTGCACACACGCCCCTTACAACTAACCTTTAAGAAAAGCTCTGGAGGATGGCGGGGGTGTCTACGATTCATTATTGGTTGCGACCCCAGACTTTGGCTTCTGGGCATTGGAGATCATGAGTAGGGAGTTCTACGTGTCTGTGCCTTGCTATACAAGTGTATAACCATATCGTGGTTACAGTTAGACGTGTCGTAAAACCTCTCTAATACGCCAAACCCTTGTGGATTGATAAAAGTCCCCCATCCCAATTTCAGAAAATATTAAAGCCGAATTTTGCCTCAGAAACAAAAACGTAGTCGGTTTATATTTGCAGAGGCTTTACTGTAGGCGTGTACAGGAGCGCACGGTAGTCTCTGTTGACGGCCACAGACCCAGGAGACTACCGGCATGCACCATAGCCCCGACATATCTTTTGCCACCCTCGATCCTCTTCTTCCCAAACCTTGCGATAGATCAACTTATATTATCGTTGAAAAAATGGTATATATTACAAATAACGCCGTTTGATGACATTTGGCACCTTTTTGTTTATCGTTGCATTCTTGATTTCATGAGATTCTTTTATACATGTATCAGATTATCACCCCATCCCCCCCCCCTCCCACTCCCGTGATTGTTATGGAAATGGTTTTGATTTGGGATGAATTGTGTCCACGTCGGTGCATTGCAATTGTGATGTACACAACAGGGAGAGTCAGAAACAATCATGCACTTAATAAATGAGTGTTTAGCTTTAAATTTCATTATAGAATACTTTAAAACACTCACGTTGGTCGGGAACTGCCAAAGAAATGGACGAGGCCGCGGCCATTTTGGTTTCACATATGCGATGGTGTGTACAGCTAAATTCGACACGACGAGATGAGTATTTATTTTATTATTTCTGTGTGTAGCAAAAGGCTTAGTGACAAGAGGAAATAAGTCAAATTGACAAGGATATTGAAAAAATATTTTCCCTAAAGTATTTAGATATGTTTAGACAAGATATTTACAAAATCGAAACTATATATGTGCACGCTTCCTAAAGGTCAAATCCCACAACGCGAAAAATGGACCAGAAAGTATTGATTATTGACTTACAAACAAGGGACAACTGTTGCCATCATTGTAAATCGCAACACTTGTCCCATGATCTTATACCTCTCCAAATCCCACAGTGGTCAATAATAAGCAAGCAAAGTGTTGCTTGCAGGACTGGTTAAAGGATCTGTTTGAGGGGAGTTACTTCACAGTATGATTTGTCTTCACTATTCCCTTTCAATTAGCCTAGAGATGTTTGGAGTGTCCCCCACAAATCATTGACATATTCCAATAAGCAACATTTTCTAGGCCTAAGCCTAGGCCATTATCTAACTCTATCGATCCTTGCGATTTCCCAAATCATAAGATAAAGGCACCACATTCTCAACGATTCTGGCCTGTCTTAGCCAATATAAGGCCCAAAATCGGCAATAACACCAATTCACAACATTTTCTAACTGTCTCTCACGTTGTGTGATTTGACCTTAACTCACCGGAAATACAATTGCGTGATTGAGAATCGCGCCCATCAGTGGATGGTGGTCCTAGATCAGAGATCGGGAGGGCCGCTCCCAGATGGGCATTGTTATTACTTAAATAATCGACTATAAATAAACGTTATCATATTGCCATTATCTCCGTCGAAATAAGCTTCCAGGCACTTGATTCTAATTGACAAATAAAAGGGAGCAATTGCGGCTATATATATGTCGCTGTTGACGCCCCCCCCCCCTCCTTTGTGGTCGAGTTGGGGGTAACCACACACCACGGGCACACCCCACAACGCGGTTAGAGTAATCAGTAGCGGTCAGGAGCAGAGCTGTAAAAGTCCCTACAGAATAAATAGTGTTTTTAAGTTTGAATTTTGTTCATCTGAATTATTTTATTTGATATGCCGTCGATGGACGCAGGAAATGATTTGAATTAAATGCAATTCACAGGTGGCCCATTCGCATGGGCCAATTATAGGGGTAAGATGCGCAGAAAAGTGAAAATCGGAAATGTCGCATGTATTTATTGCATACTGATGCTCTATGAAAATTCATGGACTTTTAACTTACGCGAATTCTGAGAAAATAAACTACCGTATTCGAACTAATAGGCACTGGCCCCAGAGTAAGCGCCCCCTCCCCTTTCTGACTTTTTTTAAAGAACGTCCGAATTTGTAACCACTTTTCACACTTTTGTGTTACATGTAGAGCACTTCACACCAAGGTCGACCTACCCAATTATCCATGCAATTTTGAATTTCATTTTTATTTTAGGCCACTTGAGCGTTTTTTCAAAGTCAATTTGATCGAGGCTGTAGGCTGTAAATCGTTATACTGTAGTCAATTGCCAGATAATTCTGTGGCCTAAGTATGAAGTTTCTTCTTTTTTAATCCGGCCTAGTTACCTTGACAGAGCACCTCTTTTCCCTTAGAACGGTTCACCTCTCGCCTGTAACAGCTATATACTAATAGATGTATCAAGCCAAAACTGTACTTTCGCCTATTGTTTTTTTTTGTCTTATTAAAGGATGAAGGCCATGCACGATGAGACAACTACTTGGCGCACTGAACCTCTGTTGAACGTGCATGATCAATGCAGTGGCTGACAATTTTAACGATGGACGGCATTACCCCAGGAATCCACGCGTGCCACAGGACTGCAAATGCAGGTATATATATCTACATAGGGAAGACCAAGGCGTAGTCATTTACTTGTGATGAACAATGTGGATTTAGATACATGTAATTGAAATATTGGAAGTGATAGCATGGTAACAATAGGTGCACATGATACATATACACTTCACATATCACTGCAACCAAAGGGTGTAAGAGGACAAAATAAGCAATGACCGACACGATCGCAATCAGTATGCCAACCATGGCGCATTGTAGATAATGCATACATTGGTTCAACCTGCAATATTGGCCCACCCTTGGCAATTACTCATATGAATTGCAATGTTGGTCCAACATTGGAATTTTGATAATGGGCTATTGCTGGTTTGACCACTGGCCTGGACCTGGCCCATGCTTGCAGATGCTGATATTGACCCCAAGTTGGCCCAGTGTATGAACATTAAAGGGCCATCATATTACTTCTGATGTTTGACCAACATAAAATATAACTACATTGTCCCAGTATTAGCTCTGCGATCTCCACCAGGTGAATTCAATGTTGTATACAAGCGTTTGACAGTCAGGCTCTGAATGAAGTTAGATAAATCCTAAATGATATAGTATTGCAGTTTGTATGATTTCTAACCCTTTTAGAATTTAGATTGATTAAGAAGCTAGATTATTATGTTTACACATTCAAGTGCTTGCATAGTTAGGGCTCCAGAGAGGGGTACCTGTGTGACTTGTCAAATATATAAGAAATGCCAATGTCGCTTGTCAAATCTAAGAAATGGATATTGTCCCTTGTTGATTTTAAGAAGCGGTCTTGTCCCTTGTCGGCAACCCCCTTCCTTCTCTTGTTCCTTCCCAGTAAACAAAAAACGTTATATAACGTTTCCCTAAGGCCCCTTACTATGGCATACCATTGTATAAAGTTTTTTCCGGTGGGTCGTTCCCATCGAACCCAACTGTTCAGAATTCCACAATTTCTTTTTCTGTGGCAACCATAAATCATTTGAGAGTGGAATATGAAAAGGAAAATAGGGGGTCCCGAGCTACCTTTTTAAATATGGAATTTTGAAAAAGAGAGTATTTAATTTTACATTTAAAAAAGACAACACGAAAATAATGTAAAGATTCCTATGATTTTATTTTCTATCAACCAATAACCTATATTCTGAAAAAGGTTTGGGGGTTTTATCACTTTGTATTTTGGGTGAAAATTACATTTTTCCGACAAGGGTAGGAATACATTTTTACCACCTCTTTGCATAACCAAAGAATAATTGTAGTAAAAATTTTACTTACAAAAGTATTCATTTATGATATTCCCTGGAAATTCATTTTTCATATTTTTCAGAGTTTGCATGTCATGTATACTTCTTTTATAGTAAGGGTCCTAAACATTCAAATTATGCTCAGTAAATGTGGGGGTGCAGAGGGGTCCCCCACCCCCTGAGGTCACAAAGTCGCCCGGAAAACAGCCCAGGTCGCCAGGTCGCGTTTTACCCCTCTGGAGCCAAAAATGTACTAACAGACTGTTCCGACAAACAAAGCTATATAAATGGTATTTGTGATTTCCCACTGCCTTTTGACTTCTCTATAACATGTGTGCACTTTATATCATTCAGAACCGTTGATTGGATGAACACCTGGACACATTATGGACCCCCAGATGACGCACTATAGCCAGCCCCAGCAGTGAGTTGGTGGAGAGGTCTGTTTTCTCTATATGAGTGTAAATCGTTTAGACATAACTAACATGTTATTCTATTACTCAATGACCTGTTTTAGAATATGTGTTCTTCGACAAGAGGGCGATGCCCGGCCAATTTATTTACCATTGTAGGCAAGTAAAGTCTGACCTCAGATTTGCAAGGATAAATGTCTGAGGAAGCCAAGGGTCAGTCATCCTCATACCAGTCAGTCAAAGTAGTATAGTATGTATCGGAACGGGACTATAGTTAACTACTGTTTATTACTCAATCGACATGCAGCCAATCAGAGGCCTCCATTTGGTCACGTGACCCGTTGCCATGGTAACGTGACCTACTTAGGGCTCTCAGCCAATCAGAAGCCAGCATTCTGGGTGACCTACTGACCTACTTAGAAGCTCTCAGCCAATCAGAGGCCGGCATTCTGGTAACCATGGTAACGTGACCTCATGTTAGGCAGCATAGGATCAAACCTCAAAAGCATCAAAGCTCAAAGTCCTAATGGACAGAGAGCCCTGTGTGGCTTTTGAGGACGAGTGGGAGTGATCCGTTGCAGAATACCGATCCGTGAGAGGTTCTGACTATATATATCTTTTATATCGCTTTAGATATGGTGTAGTATTTTTCATCTCGCTATAGTTTAGTTGATATTTTAAAGAAACTGCCTCATTCTATCAGAAATACACAACATTGACATGTTTTTTATATTCAATATATTAGAAGTGTGCTTTGTTGCTTATATAGTTCATTATGCGTTTAAAATGTTCGCGAGTATCGTAGAAATGTACAAAAATCCTATTGTGGCGCCATCTGACGAAAAGAGCGGAGAACTATACTAGGGTATGGCGAGCTAGACTAGAGCATGTAATCACCAGGCGGCAGAGTGGTCAAAAGACAATCTCGTAGTAGTAGGTCTACTTGGATCTTGAGTAGCCACCCTTGTGGTTGCAATTACCTAGACTAGTTGACCCTGCCAGCCTGGTCAAGTGAAATTAGTAAGGAGACCGCACATTAACGCGCTCCACAGTCTTTAGACAGTTAAGACTATAGTACCGTAGATTCTACTGTGTACTCACACTAACTATTTACAGTGCTACATATTCATACCCGAGTTCTAAGTGTTTTTTTTAGAAAAAAGCGATCTACTCACCCATTTTTTTTAGACAAACTCCTATTAGCAGGTAACCCCTGTATAAACCATACTGCAAAGATCTGCTACTTCGAGCGTCTGCCTCGTGACTGATAGTGTACAACAAGACGAAGTGGGCAGAGGTGAAGTACTGTTCCAAGAGAAATTGAGGCTCTTTATATAGCTGAGAGAGCGGCTAATCCGGATGTTCTAAGCTTGTTTTCACCTAGAGCCCCACCCTCTTCCAGAGAGGAATCAAATTGCTTTTCACCTGGACCCTTCCACCCCTAATCCATCAGCATGAAAAGAGGGATAACAAGTGTAACGTGCGCTACATGTATATGGGATTATAGCTGGTGAAGAGATAAAGCCAGGTCAACTGTGTATACAAAGACTACAGGAGGTGATTAACGACAGGTGTGACGCGCCAGCCCGTGGACGGATTATCTTCTAAGCTGACGCTTATTCAACTAGCCAGCTGCCGTCCGCTACACTCACCACGGCAAGAGGAGGTGCTTTTGTTTTACACTTAAGTCGCTTACCACATGTACTCGTCTCTACCTCACAGACAGACACCCTCTCGCTTGCTTCACGACCCCTGTAGCTTTTTTTGTATACACACTCTAATCTCATAACCCCCTGATCCGTTATACAGGTAACGGGTATTCTCTTTTAAATAGCTGCCAGTCAGCCTGCGGCAGCTGAAAACGACGGTAAGTAGCTTAGCTCTAGAAGCAAGAAGGCGTATATAAGGAGGCTGACACGTGTATAGGCGCCTTATAAGTCGGCAGGGGGTAAATACTAGTGAAAAAGGAAGGCAGGTGTGCAGGTAGCTTTCTAACAGACACGTGTGTGCACTAAGCTGCTTAAGTCTAAACCCACCTGCAGTAGTCAGGTAGCATGTGAAAACTTACTTAACAGATCTCTTAATTGAGTAGAGACTCTGTACTGAGAGAGTCTTTTCAGCCGTTTAAGAGGATTATCTAGGACAGGGTACATAAGGAGTGAAACGACGCTCTCACCCATCACACTTTCTAGACCCGCCCTTCATCATCGTAGCATCGTCCACTCTACGCTCGCTCAGAATGTTATGATGGTTAGTTCTGCTATTTTCAGCTACTTTTCTTATCGAAGTGTTGACGCTACAGAGCATCGAAACTCTCTCCAAATGAGTCCAAGAAAGAAAAAGCAACTTCCACTTGAAGCAGGAAGAGAAACAGTGCCCTATGATGCATGTGAGGTAAAGAAACATTGGAAGGACGTCACCAAGGAGCAATGGATAGAAGCATGCTTCAACTTCATCGGAACGGAAGTAGTTTCATTTGGACAGAGGGAGAAGATTTTGTTGGAGCTATCTTTCTTAGCTCCGTATACTTGGCCTGACTGTGGTGAAATCCCTTCAGGTATTTGTTCAGTCTTCGCCATAGAAGTTATCAGGTCTTTGAAGGAGCTTCGATATATGCAAGGCACTCACGAGGAGATTGTTCAGAAAATGACGGAATTCGAAACAGGAGAAGACACAATATGGTGCGAGGAGACGACATATACGGACGATGATCTGGAGTACATCATTTGTAGCCCGTTGGAACATTATGTTAAAGACTTTGAGGACATGCTAGACAGCACTGAGATGAACCCGAAAGAGAGATCCCTTACTGCACAGAAAGAGGCCAAAGCTGTGTTGGAAAAGCTCAAGTTTGGTCAAGGATTCACTCTTCAAAGCAGCTGTGTGAGTGTGATAAAAGGCCTTGTGTTGAAACATCCAGACATGAAGTTTTCGCGTGCTGTCGACACACTTCCTTTGCCTGAACTGATGATGAACATGATCGATCCCATCGTACCAACATGTTTCGACTCTGCCAATTGTCCCATGTATAAAATGGTTTCAAGTTTTGCCCGTGGCCGATGGCTAAACGATCCACTGAAGTCAGAAAACCTCCTTGATTTAATCAACTGACTAAATGTATTTTCTCATACTAGTATTAGTAGCATTAGTAATAGCAGCTACTCAGTCTCGTGCAGCACAAGCAGCAGCATCTGTGAGCAGCATCCGTGACATCGTCAGCAGCAGCAGCAGCTGCACGAGCAGCACAAGCAGCAGCATCTGTCAGCAGTATCCGTGACATCGTCAGCAGCAGCAGCAGCTGCACGAGCAGCACAAGCAGCAGCATCTGTCAACAGCATCCGTGACATCGTCAGCAACTGCAGCAGCTGCACGAGCAGCACAAGCAGCAGCAGCTGTCAGCAGCTGCAGCAGCTGCACGAGCAGCACAAGCAGCAGCACCAACAGCAGCAGCAACAGCAAATCAGCAGCAGCAGCAGCAGCAGCAGCAGCAGCAGCAGCGGCGGTGTGGACCACTAAATTCGAGATGGCGACATGTCTGTTTCTTAGAATCGACATTCGACATGAGGCCTAGTGACATTTGACATGAAGCTTGAAAAACATAGTGACAGGTGACATGAGCAATTCTTAAAATCGACATGAGATATGAGCATAATTAAGCGACATCGACATGTGCCATGGCTATTTTTTTTTAAGACAAACGCCATAGACTCCTCATTCAAACCCCCACTAGTAGTGCTCTATAAGCGCAAGCTTTGCCTTAAGAGAGCTGTGGCTGTGAACCCTCTCCTCCCCCCGTACACACAGGTAAATATCAGAGTCAGCCAATGTCGCCAATACTACTCTCATACAAGGGTCAGGCACTGCTGGACTATAATAGATGGGTCAAGGACCATTCTACTGAGGGTCAGGCTAGGCTGGACATTCAATAACAGGCTGGACTTTGGCAAACTTGCTTGAAAGTCTGGCCAGCAAGAGTCCGTTGAAGGACTATACGGTAAAAAGGCTGCTGTTACAGTCAAGATACTCATATTTCAAGCCCAGAAAACTGTAATTAGCTTTCCAAGTTGTTTATTTAACAATATCCTGGCCTAGCAAGAAGCTGTCAGATGACATCTAAGAAAAATGGGGCTGTTAATTGATCAAGAGAGCTACATTGTTACAGAGTCCTATTCCTCTTTTGAGGTGGGACCAAATTTGAAAAAAAGAATAAACTCAAAAAAAAAGCGCTTAAGATTGAAACAGTTGTAGATGACAATTTAATGAGGAAGTCGTATTAATTAGTTTACAATAGCCAGCTGCACGAGCAGCACAAGCAGCAGCTGACACTAGTGTCAGCTGCAGCAGCTGCACGAGCAGACTTTCAAGCAAGTTTGCCAAAGTCCAGCCTGTTATTGAATGTCCAGCCTAGCCTGACCCTCAGTAGAATGGTCCTTGACCCATCTATTATAGTCCCAGCAGGTGCCTGACCCTTGTATGAGAGTAGTATTGGCGACATTGGCTGACTCTGATATTTACCTGTGTGTACGGGGGGAGGAGAGGGTCACAGCCACAGCTCTCTTAAGGCAAAGCTTGCGCTTATAGAGCACTACTAGTGGGGGTTTGAATGAGGAGTCTATGGCGTTTGTCTTAAAAAAAAATAGCCATGGCACATGTCGATGTCGCTTAATTATGCTCATATCTCATGTCGATTTTAAGAATTGCTCATGTCACCTGTCACTATGTTTTTCAAGCTTCATGTCAAATTGTCACTAGGCCTCATGTCGAATGTCGATTCTAAGAAACAGACATGTCGCCATCTCGAATTTAGTGGTCCACACCGCCGCTGCTGCTGCTGCTGCTGCTGCTGCTGCTGCTGATTTGCTGTTGCTGCTGCTGTTGGTGCTGCTGCTTGTGCTGCTCGTGCAGCTGCTGCAGCTGCTGACAGCTGCTGCTGCTTTGTGCTGCTCGTGCAGCTGCTGCAGTTGCTGACGATGTCACGGATGCTGTTGACAGATGCTGCTGCTTGTGCTGCTCGTGCAGCTGCTGCTGTGCTGACGATGTCACGGATACTGCTGACAGATGCTTGCTGCTTGTGCTGTCTCGTGCAGCTGCTGCTGCTGCTGACGATGTCACGGATGCTGCTCACAGATGCTGCTGCTTGTGCTGCACGAGACTGAGTAGCTGCTATTACTAATGCTACTAATACTAGTATGAGAAAATACATTTAGTCAGTTGATTAAATCAAGGAGGTTTTCTGACTTCAGTGGATCGTTTAGCCATCGGCCACGGGCAAAACTTGAAACCATTTTATACATGGGACAATTGGCAGAGTCGAAACCATGTTGGTACGATGGGATCGATCATGTTCATCATCAGTTCAGGCAAAGGAAGTGTGTCGACAGCACGCGAAAACTTCATGTCTGGATGTTTCAACACAAGGCCTTTTATCACACTCACACAGCTGCTTTGAAGAGTGAATCCTTGACCAAACTTGAGCTTTTCCAACACAGCTTTGGCCTCTTTCTGTGCAGTAAGGGATCTCTCTTTCGGGTTCATCTCAGTGCTGTCTAGCATGTCCTCAAAGTCTTTAACATAATGTTCCAACGGGCTACAAATGATGTACTCCAGATCATCGTCCGTATATGTCGTCTCCTCGCACCATATTGTGTCTTCTCCTGTTTCGAATTCCGTCATTTTCTGAACAATCTCCTCGTGAGTGCCTTGCATATATCGAAGCTCCTTCAAAGACCTGATAACTTCTATGGCGAAGACTGAACAAATACCTGAAGGAATTTCACCACAGTCAGGCCAAGTATACGGAGCTAAGAAAAATAGCTCCAACAAAATCTTCTCCCTCTGTCCAAATGAAACTACTTCCGTTCCGATGAAGTTGAAGCATGCTTCTATCCATTGCTCCTTGGTGACGTCCTTCCAATGTTTCTTTACCTCACATGCATCATAGGGCACTGTTTCTCTTCCTGCTTCAAGTGGAAGTTGCTTTTTCTTTCTTGGACTCATTTGGAGAGAGTTTCGATGCTCTGTAGCGTCAACACTTCGATAAGAAAAGTAGCTGAAAATAGCAGAACTAACCATCATAACATTCTGAGCGAGCGTAGAGTGGACGATGCTACGATGATGAAGGGCGGGTCGAGAAAGTGTGATGGGTGAGAGCGTCGTTTCACTCCTTATGTACCCTGTCCTAGATAATCCTCTTAAACGGCTGAAAAGACTCTCTCAGTACAGAGTCTCTACTCAATTAAGAGATCTGTTAAGTAAGTTTTCACATGCTACCTGACTACTGCAGGTGGGTTTAGACTTAAGCAGCTTAGTGCACACACGTGTCTGTTAGAAAGCTACCTGCACACC
>CANHQG010000787.1:0-16743 GCA_947462335.1 Harmothoe impar
GAGTCTCACACAGAGGGCCGTGCCGTGTTACCGGGAGGTATACTCACTGTGGGAGTCTCACACAGAGGGCCGTGCCGTGTTACCGGGAGGTATACTCACTGTGGGAGTCTCACACAGAGGGCCGTGCCGTGTTACCGGGAGGTATACTCACTGTGGGAGTCTCACACAGAGGGCCGTGCCGTGTTACCGGGAGGGTATACTCACTGTGGGAGTCTCACACAGAGGGCCGTGCCGTGTTACCGGGGAGGTATACTCACTGTGGGAGTCTCACACAGAGGGCCGTGCCGTGTTACCGGGAGGTATACTCACTGTGGGAGTCTCACACAGAGGGCCGTGCCGTGTTACCGGGAGGTATACTCACTGTGGGAGTCTCACACAGAGGGCCGTGCCGTGTTACCGGGGGGTATACTCACTGTGGGAGTCTCACACAGAGGGCCGTGCCGTGTTACCGGGAGGTATACTCACTGTGGGAGTCTCACACAGAGGGCCGTGCCGTGTTACCGGGGAGGTATACTCACTGTGTGAGTCTGACTGGGTTGATTATACCACTATTTAGTGGCTTCTACAGCATGCATTAGCATTGCCAAATTTTTCTCTTTTTTTTGGGGGGGGGGGGGCAAAAAGACACTCTTGAGTTGAATCATGACGACAAAATGAACATGGACCTATATAAAATACATCATATATATGGTTCTAAAATAGGCACAGAGAGGTAGAGCGAGTCGCCCCCCCCCCCCCTTTTCCCTTAGATACGGGCCTTGTATTCCACGAACGGGAGACCGTCTACTCACTCCTTCCTCTTAACTCCCACTCCTCCCCTCTCCCCTTTGCCATAGACGGGGATGGTAGGCAGTCTAGAGACTGAGTTGCTCCATTTCTGTCCTCGTTGGATGCTCGTGGCAGGCGCCAACCCCATAGTTCACTGTGAGTGGAGTCGGCGTGCGGCTCTACAAGTCGCCGCACGCTACAATGGGCGACATGTGTGTATAAGCCGCACCCAGGGGGGGGGGGTAACTCTCTATAGGCCGCATAGTGCTTTAATGCATTGTGCATTAATCATGAATGCAGTAACTCGCCAGTGCTGCATCCAAACCTCACGCCGACCCTGGGTTAATACGCTCTGGAAGGGTCAGCATGATGATGGCGAGTTACTCGCCAGGGCTGCATTTATGCATCATGCGGCTTTATGCATCCATTAAAGAGCATACATCATTTCAGCCCCATGCGGCCCTTAAAGAGTTAACGCCGCATACAGGACTAGCATGTTGACTATGACGTCATGCACCAATCGTGTAGAGCAAATTAAACATGTCTAGCTGGTAGTAGTTGGAGCATGCTCAACATGCCTCTACCCTGCATGGCACGACATGCATGCACACCCCCCCCCCCCCCCCCCACACACACACCCAACCTCATGTGAGGGGAGCAGCTCTCTCTCTCCATGCGGAAGTGCGTACTGCGCATGTGTCTGGGCGGTACCAGGAGTCTGTGCCGAGTGGATGTAGTTGTTGCACGCGTAGGCTCAAAGCAGGGGCAGATCCAGAGGGGGTGGTCTACTCATTTCCGAACCTATACGGCACTAGCACATTGGGGTATGGGTGCCACCATCTTGGTTCAGAGAAATGCATTGTGGTTAGCCCCCCCCCCCCCCCACTCCAGAGCATTGCATCATGGGTGAATTTCTTATCAGTCCCTTTGTTCTAGGTGTGAGGGGAGGGGATTAGCCTGAGAAGGAGATAGAGGTTAAGCCCCGACTACCTGAGCTACCAGGATATGCTAGTACATACCGTATAGGGAACACCAACACATGACGTCACATATTTGGGCCTTTTAGAAAACTCCCGATCCCCGGGCCCCTCCCCCCCCCCCCCCCCCCCCCCAGCTAGTCCTTAAGACTCTGGCACCCTAGTTAGTAAATACGGTAAAACATTGGTCATAAGCCGAATGTGAGTTTGGAAGGAAAACGCCGGCTTATAATGAAAGTGCTTGAAATTAGTTTTCACTATGTTTCTATAATTGTATTAAAACCTCGCCTGTACGACGAAGGTGAGTTTGGGGCTTAAAATTCGGCTTATAGCAAATAAAAACGCCAAATAAAATTCTGCTTATAACTAAGGTTTTACAGTAGGAGTAAACCTAAAGACCTCCCTGCCCATGGCGTGTAGCAGGTGACGTCATGTCTCCCTATTGTAGCAGTGGGATGAGATCCACACGCAATCACAGCACCATGTACCGCCATGTTGAATGCTGTCCGTGGGAAGAATAGTGCTTACTCACGGGCATGCTCCTCATGCTCCAACCCAGATTGCTACTCCAGGATTCCCAGCCTCAGCCAGCCTCTATCCTATTTGGATGGCCTGGGAGCAGGCTGCCATCTTACCCCAATACACATATTGTAATTACCCCTTTAAAGTATAGGTGTAAATCACACAGTAGCCATCACCTCAATTAATTACACCTTTGAATTCGATAAGAATCTATCTTTAGTATTACATTTTGCGCCACCAAACTGCAGCAAAAATTAAATGCAGCCCTGCTCCCAGCCCATACAATAGTACAGGACAGGGAGTCCGAGACTGCAGGATTCCTATCTGGTACAGAAGGGGGTATTGAAGGTTTAGAAAGGTCCGCCTCCAGGGTCGCCGCTCAGTGCTATTTCTGTCCGTACCTACAATGCACTGCCCACCACGTGGTGGGACTGGGTCTAATGGTAACCATGCAGGCGAGTTACTCACCCGGGGTTAGTAAAGCACCGTGACGAGTAAAGGGCTTAGTTCTAGGTCAGGGAAATATCAGGGAAAATGAGATTTTCTGAAAATGTCAGGGAAAATAATATTTTGTCAGGGAAAATCTTATACCAAAAAAGTTCACCTGTTTTCTTTGATAAAACCTGTATTTTACTATGACTTTAACCACCTTTCTGTTTTTTTTTCTCTCCCTTAAAATCAATGGCAGAGACAGTAACGTGTTGTATGGGCATGCTGCAGGCTGTGCATGGTGCCTGCTCCTGAGACCTGCGTCCTGCCATATAAGGGCATGCTGACATCAGCACGTGTCGGGGGTGTAGGTGGGGGTGTGTGTATGGCCCGGGGGGGCCACTCCCTATCTTTTCTATAGTCACTATGTGCGAACATCACCCCAAATTTCCTACCCTTATCAAAGGGCGAAATGTTCGAAAATCACACCCTTTTCAAAGGATAGTTAGCGAAAAAACAGACCCTAATCACAAGTTACCCTTGAAAAATGTACCCTAATCATGGGTGACCCTGAAAAAAAATATACGAATCAAGGGTGACTCAAAAATATCATAGCAAAATTAAGTTTAATAAACTTTCAAAGAGTGATTATGACCTGAAAATACACCCCTTTCTCCCAAAATTTGCTTAAAATGTGACCCTTATCAAGGGCCCTCGCGGGTCCGTGCCTAGGACCCAAAAACGGACCCTTTCCCTTGGAATCGTGTTCACACATAGTATCCAATGCTGAGGGAGTGCCCCCCCCCCCCCGCCCCGGGTGTATGGAGGGGGGGGGGGTATATCGTAAAAACACCTCCACCAGCGCCCTTTACTGGGAGGAGGGACGTCAGCGACAGGGCATGTTCACATTGGTAAAAAGCTGAGGGCTTCCTTCCTCTGTGAAGTCAGATACGAACCCAAAACCTGGCCGTGATGTAAAAATAGACCCTGTCCTGCCTTAACGTGGGGCCTGGGAGCTGACCCTGCACGGCGGGTAGGAGAACAATAATACTGCTGAAATGCGCTTTAAGGATAGATGTTGCTAAAAGATGACATTTGTCGTCATGTTGCACCAATGCAGCCTGGTAAGTAACTTTCCGGTGCTGCATTGGTGCATCATGCCGACCTCTCGGGAGTGTCTCAACCTCATAAGCTTGACATGATACATGAATGCAGCACAGACGAGGAACTCGCCAGGGCTGCATTCATACATCATGATGACCATGGGCATGACGCATTAAGGCATTATGCCGTTCTTAAAGGGTTAATGCGCTTTGTCCTCTGTCAGCACGATATGTGAATACAGCACTGGTGAGTTACTCGCCAGTGCTGCATGCATGCATTGTACTGTAGTCTGTACCTATGGCCAACGCACTGCGTTAACAATGTCCGTGGAAATGCTCAGCGGGTACATACTACCAGGGTATCACCCTTATTGCCAATTACACCACACAAATGAAACATCAAGGTTTTCCGGTAAATATTCAAAAAAGCTACCATGTGTCAGGTCGCCCCACGGTTAATGGACCTTCAAGAGGTTTCCCACGCCTGGCAATGATATACGACGGGGACTTGAAAATCACTTACTGTGGTGGTAGTGGGGGGGGGGGGGGGCTGTTACACGTGTTAGAAGTGGTATTAGCCATAACGGTTTGTCACCTCTGACTCTGACTACAGTCAGTGTACACGGTCACGTGACTACAGTAAGGGTACAGGGTCACGTGACTACAGTAGGGGTACAGGGTCACGTGACTACAGTAGGGGTACAGGGTCACGTGACTACAGTAGGGGTACAGGGTCACGTGACTACAGTAGGGGTACAGGGTCACGTGACTACAGTAGGGGTACAGGGTCACGTGACTACAGTAGGGGTACAGGGTCACGTGACTACAGTAGGGGTACAGGGTCACGTGACTACAGTAAGGGTACAGGGTCACGTGACTACAGTAGGGGTACAGGGTCACGTGACTACAGTAGGGGTACAGGGTCACGTGACTACAGTAGGGGTACAGGGTCACGTGACTACAGTAGGGGTACAGGGTCACGTGACTACAGTAGGGGTACAGGGTCACGTGACTACAGTAGGGGTACAGGGTCACGTGACTACAGTAGGGGTACAGGGTCACGTGACTACAGTAGGGGTACAGGGTCACGTGACTACAGTAGGGGTACAGGGTCACGTGACTACAGTAGGGGTACAGGGTCACGTGACTACAGTAGGGGTACAGGGTCACGTGACTACAGTAGGGGTACAGGGTCACGTGACTACAGTAGGGGTACAGGGTCACGTGACTACAGTAGGGGTACAGGGTCACGTGACTACAGTAGGGGTACAGGGTCACGTGACTACAGTAGGGGTACAGGGTCACGTGACTACAGTAGGGGTACAGGGTCACGTGACTACAGTAGGGGTACAGGGTCACGTGACTACAGTAGGGGTACAGGGTCACGTGACTACAGTAAGGGTACAGGGTCACGTGACTACAGTAGGGGTACAGGGTCACGTGACTACAGTAGGGGTACAGGGTCACGTGACTACAGTAGGGGTACAGGGTCACGTGACTACAGTAAGGGTACAGCGTCACGTGACTACAGTAGGGGTACAGGGTCACGTGACTACAGTAGGGGTACAGGGTCACGTGACTACAGTAAGGGTACAGGGTCACGTGACTACAGTAGGGGTACAGGGTCACGTGACTACAGTAGGGGTACAGGGTCACGTGACTACAGTAGGGGTACAGGGTCACGTGACTACAGTAGGGGTACAGGGTCACGTGACTACAGTAGGGGTACAGGGTCACGTGACTACAGTAGGGGTACAGGGTCACGTGACTACAGTAGGGGTACAGGGTCACGTGACTACAGTAGGGGTACAGGGTCACGTGACTACAGTAGGGGTACAGGGTCACGTGACTACAGTAGGGGTACAGGGTCACGTGACTACAGTAGGGGTACAGGGTCACGTGACTACAGTAGGGGTACAGGGTCACGTGACTACAGTAGGGGTACAGGGTCACGTGACTACAGTAGGGGTACAGGGTCACGTGACTACAGTAGGGGTACAGGGTCACGTGACTACAGTAGGGGTACAGGGTCACGTGACTACAGTAAGGGTACAGGGTCACGTGACTACAGTAGGGGTACAGGGTCACGTGACTACAGTAGGGGTACAGGGTCACGTGACTACAGTAGGGGTACAGGGTCACGTGACTACAGTAGGGGTACAGGGTCACGTGACTACAGTAGGGGTACAGGGTCACGTGACTACAGTAGGGGTACAGGGTCACGTGACTACAGTAGGGGTACAGGGTCACGTGGACTACAGTAGGGGTACAGGGTCACGTGACTACAGTAGGGGTACAGGGTCACGTGACTACAGTAGGGGTACAGGGTCACGTGACTACAGTAGGGGTACAGGGTCACGTGACTACAGTAGGGGTACAGGGTCACGTGACTACAGTAGGGGTACAGGGTCACGTGACTACAGTAGGGGTACAGGGTCACGTGACTACAGTAGGGGTACAGGGTCACGTGACTACAGTAGGGGTGGCTGAACACGTCCTCCAGGTGTGTGACCGGGGGGGAGGTGTCTGACAAGGTCACGTGACGTCTGACCCCCTCACCCCTGGTACACCACCCCAGGTGTCAATCATTGTGACGTCACACCCCTCCTCCTCCTCCAGTCATGACGGCAAGACATAGACGCCGTGACGTACACGTGACCATGACGACAGACGCTGTCATCACTCCAGGTTATGAGTAATATAGATGTGAGTCAGCTGGGTCAGTTAACGCCTAGCGTGTGTGGAATAAAAACTCAAAAACACAACATGACCATCGTGGAAGAAGTATTGCTGTTTGTTAGCAGTGGATAGTAAATATTTTAGATACAATAGTGTTGTACACTCCGCTAATCCAAATGAGATAATATTTAAGGAAAAAAACAACAACGGGAGATGCTATTGTAGTATGGAATTATATACATATTCTTTTGCAAGCTGGCCCAAAACGTTGCTAGACCGTATCCAAAAAAGAAAAGACAATAAAAGTGATCTAAAAAGATATATATAATAAAAGAGAGAGAAAAAGCTACGGTAATATATAATGAACTTGGGTATTTCCCCACAAAGGGACACCCAACTTCACCTTAGGGAGTGATCATTTTTTAACAACAGGGGGGGTGGTGGGTTTTCCGTGCGGAGCGCGCAAATTTTTTTACAACCCCCGGTCGAGGGGTCAACATTTTTTACCCCCCCTCCTTACGGCCGAAAATCGGCTCGAGCGCAGGCCCTTTGAAGCATAGTAACGCGCGGGCTTTTTGGCTCAAAACAGGTTAAATTATTTTGACCCCCCCCCAAGAGAGGTCCAAATTTTTTTGCTCCCCCCCGGTCAAGGGGTCCAAATTTTTTGCCCCCCCCCCCAAACCCACCACCCCCCCCCCCCCCTGTTGTTAAAAAATGATCACTCCCTTAAATACATGGAAAGATATCTCAATTCAGACTGGGTGTTGGGTGTTCAACACGGTGACAGGGTAGGGGGGTGTTGTGAGGGCGTGCATGGACATTGTTGACGCCCCTTGTGTCTGGACAATGGTCACAGTCCCCGCCCCAAGGGCCGCCACCTTGCTGCTTTTTGTGGGGAGGAGGGGAGGGGGGGGGGGTGAAAGCAAGCCTCCCTTCGCCCTCACCCTCAGAGTCCGCCACATGTTTTGTTGTTACCACGGCCTTCACAAATTCCTTGGACACTTTTAGTGCTCACCTTTTTACACAGAAATGCCACCTTTCCTACTTTTGCAGGAATTCCTACTTTTTGGCTGGGATTTCGGAATTAACTTGTGTAAATTTCCTACAGAATATTGACCAAAATCTCAAGATTTCTTGCAACTAGGTGTGGCATCTGTTTTAGAAGACACCCCCTCCCCCGACAGCACTCCTTTGGCACAATTGATGTATGGAATTTTCCTTTACAAGTATAGAACCGTTCACGAAACACAGCAGCACCTAAATACCGCCGGTTACATCACTTGTGAACGTTCCCCACCAGACGGCCCACCTCACCCTGTCACACGGTATCAGTAGAACAGAGGTACTCAGTGCATTGTGTGTCAGGAACCCTGATAAGCCCCCCCCCCCCACTCCTACCGCCCTCAGTGCAGCTCTCAGTGCTTCTCTGCTGCCTCACACACCTTAATGTACTACCGTAAAACCTCACGTAGAAGCATAACTCGCGTATAAGCTGCACCTCGAGTTTAGGACGATCCTATAAGCCGCTCTGGCGATCTGAATGTGCCGATCTTAGTACTGTATCATAGTGGCAAAAACTCGCGTATAAGCCGCACCCTGACTCAGGGCCGATCCTATAAGCCGCACCGCCAATCTGACTCGCGCACTAGCCGCGGCTACTACGCGAAGTTTTACGGTAGGGGTAAACTGCCCCACCCCTCCAACAAGGTCGTAACACTTTGATACACTGCATTTTATAATTCACTCTGGGATACATGTATCATTATTCAGATCATGACAGGAGACTGACTGCTGATGCGTGACAAATCAGAGACCGCGGCAAGATTTAGGAATACAATGTACTAGAAGCAGTTGTATTTAAGATGTGATCAAGTTGCAGTCACCGTAGGGATGCCACTTTTCCCAGTTTTGCAGGAATTCCTAATTTTTCACTTAGATTTGTGTCATAGACTATGTTAATTTAATACATCAAAGATATCAAAATCTGAACATTTTGTCGACCAGAGAGTGGCATCTCTGCAAGTCTCAGCACCACCAGAAGAAGTCTCCCAGTATCAATGGGAGAGTTGATGTGAGCTGCTCCCTCGGCACCCCGTGCAGGCTGGTGGTGGTATAGTGCAGGCAGAATGTAGGCCACGGGCACTGGAGCAGGAGGCTCCAGGGGCGAGCAGACCCCCCCCCCCTACCCAGCAGCAGAAGCCCCCCCCCCCCCACACACACACCCACCGGCCGCCCACTGTGAGCTGCTCCTCTGTGTGAAGGTGAAAGGGGAAGCTGCTGCTGCTGCTGCTGCTGCTGCTGCTGCTGGTGGTGGGTGAGCAGCTCAGGGTGGGTGAGCAGAACATTAACTCTTTAAGGACGGCATGTCGATAAAAGATGACATTTGTCGTCATGATGCACCAATGCAGCCCCAGTGAGTAACTTGCCGTTGCTGCATTGGTGCATCATCCTGACCCTCTGAGAGAGTCTCAACCCCATAGGGTCGGCATTTTGCATGAATGCAGCGCTGGCGAGTTACTCACCAGAGCTGTATTCATGCATCATGACAACCAAGGCGCCGTCCTTAAAGGGTTAACTGAGTTAAAGCTGCTGTAGTGCATCATGCTGATCCTGCGGGAAAGTATCATATATACCTGATGATGTATTTGCTAATTGAATGCAGCACTGGTGACCTACTCCCCAAGGCTGCATTCATGCATCATGAATAGAAAAGGGCACAGTATAATAAAGCACTATCCTGCCTGTAAAGGCGCTGCTGCAGCTGCTGTTGGGTGAGCAGTTCAGTGAGCAACTCAGGGTGTGTGAGCAGAACATGAAGTTACCCTTTAACCCTTTAAGGACGGCATAATACTTTAACGCATCATGCCCTTTGTCGTCATGATGCATGAATGCAGCCCTGGCGAGTAACTCGGCAGTGCTACATTCATACATCATGCTGACCCTACAGGGTTGACACACTCCTCAAGGGTTGGCAGGATGCACCAATGCAAGTTACTCTTCGGGGCTTTATTGTGTGCATGATAACAACAAATATCATCTTTAATCGACATGCGTCCTTAAAGGTTTAACTTGAGTTAAGCCCAAAATCATGCCTTGATACTGCATAGCTACATCGTGCTGATCCTTCAGGAAAGTATCATATATACCAGATGATAAATTGGCACTATACTCTACAAACGCTGCATTCATACATCATGACTACAAAGGGGCATAACACAATAAGGCATTATGCGGCCCTTACATTGGTATTATTTCTATCCATTCGTCCAGGTGGGCGGTGTTTCTGGGCTTACAGGGTGAGCAACTGGAGAGCAGCTCAGGGTGGGGGGGGGGGGAGCAGGTTATTAACAGGACATGGGTTCACATGCTGCCTGCTGCCTGACCTTACATGCTGCAGCTGTGTGTGTGGGGGGGGGGGGGGGGGTAGTGTGTGTGTGGGGGGGGGGGGGGGGGTGTACCGACTCTGGGTGCAGCAGGCTTTGTTTTATGTGTCATAATGACACTGCTCATAGCTCTGTGTGGGGCCTGGAGATATCTCATGTACAACTCAATCTGAGGGAGGGCTTTGTTGTGATTTACGCTAACCGAATGCCATCCCTGACTGTGCCCTTTTGCCGTCATATGATGATGTGCGCAGCTTGGCCAGTGCTCAGCAGCGTTCATTTTAAAATCACGCCGTCGGATACATCCTTCCACTGACCATGCAGGATTCTATGGGGCCAATGCATCCAAAAAAATGCTGAGGAGGGGAAAACATTACGCCTTTCACGTTGGGGATATTTCTCAATGCATCTTCATTTTCTTTTGGGCCCCCGCTCCCCTCCGCCTCAAAAAAGAAATTGCTGAAAAAGCCAGTATTGAGTAATCCAAGTTATCAAAATTTAGTGTTGTGCTACCTGCCTACCTGTATACATGTATATACATGTGTACACATGTACATACCGTAAAACCCCACCTAGAGGACGACCCCACTTATAAGCCGAATCCCTAACTTGAAAAAAAAATTCGTCCTATACAAAATAGGTTTAAACATCGTTTTCTCTTTGTTCTAATGTATCAAAACCCCACCTATAAGCCGAACCCCCAATTATAGAAAAGAATTCGGCTTATAGAAAATAAAAACGACAATTAAAATTCGTCCTATAGGCGGGGTTTTACGGTATGTACATGTGTACATGTATAGGGGACCTGTCACACTAAATGTGCGCCATATGGTACTCGGCATGTGTCAGGTGAATTTCAAAACCGCCTGCATGTTTGGTATAACACGGCGTGCCCAACACTTCTACATGTACACAACCCATTACTGAACCCATGATTCACACCATACTGAAACAAAGTCAAGGACAAAAACCGGAAGAAAAAATGAGAGAGAAAATTGAAATAATAAAAAGAGATAGAGGGAAACAAACGAAAAAAATAAATACCGTAAAACCCCGGCTTTAAGACGACCCCGCCTTTAAGACGACCCCCTAACTTGAGAAAAAAATTCGTCTTGTACAAAAAAGATATGACAAATCGGAAAACCCCGCCTTTAAGACGACCCCCGATTTTGGGGATCCTGCCCAACCCCAGACCCCCTCTAAGTCACCCAAATCATAATTTTAATGATTTTTCCGTGAACTTCTTATAGCCTTTACATGACAATACATGTCTCCTTGCAAAACCAATGAAGGAAAAGTTAATTTATGCTGCCAGTTCGTAGGTTTCTTTTTTTTCTTTTTGAGGGGCATTTTTCCAAATAAAAATTGTCAAAACCCCGCCTTTAAGACGACCCCCCTATTTAGGAAAAAAATCCGTCTTGTAGAAAAAAAATATCCCAAAATAAATCCGTCTTAAAGGCGGGGTTTTACGGTACATTAGTTTCTATGATGCTGAACCAGGAAATACAAATTGTATACATCAGTGCATGTGTACCAGCATATGTGCCATGTTGATGACTAGCAGTGAGTGATGGTTTTCACTGCCCTACATACAACAACAACAGTACACAGCGGCATCCAGGGCAGCAGCCGTGTGTCCCGTGTAAAACGGGACTTTAAAAGCAGGCAGAGCAAAACTAAATCAATCAACAAAACAATATGTAAACATGGAAATAGCCTGGTGCTACTAGTACTACGGTAGTACTCAGTGTGAGGGTACGCAGCATGATGGCTCATAGTACCGTAAATCATCGCGTATAAGCCGCACCTAGGGTTTGGGACAGTCCTATAAGCCGCACCTGGGGTCTGAAAATTGTTACTTTAGCAGAAATGCCACTGCTCCTACTTTTGCAGGAATTCCTACTTTTTGGCTGGAATTTCTGTATTAAATTAAGCTAATTTCCTACATAAAATTTACCGAACCCTTGGGATTTCCTACTTTTTGTCGACCAGGGAGTGGCATCTCTGCTTTAGTACTACCGTACGATGTATATTTATACCATTCTTTAAAAAAACAACTCATATCAGCCGCACCAAGACTTGGGGCAAATCCTATAAGCCGCACTGGGGTTCTGACGCTGGTGCTAGTTTCCGGTATTAGCCCCATATGTGGCCCACGTGTGCCGCACGTGGGGTGCTGTAGGGGATCTAGGGTACTGGAGGACGGGGGGGGGGGCACCTCCACGTGCCGGGGGGGGGGGGTGTAGACAGCACGCTTATACCTCCTGACTGTGCACACTTAAACCCTTTAAGGGAGGCATGATGCGTTAATCCACCATGCCCTTGGTTGGCATGATGCAAGAATGCCGCCCTGGCAAGTAACTCACCAGTGCTGCATTCTTGCATCATGCCAACCCTAAGGGGTTGAGACACTCCCGCAGGGTTGGCATGATGCACCAATGCAGCACCAGGGAGTTACTCACCGGGGCAGCATTGGTGCATCCTTGTTGGTGCATCTCTATAAGACGTGCTCTTTGTCGGGATTATGCATCAGTCCATTCACCAGGGCTGCATTCATGCATTATACCCTATATGGAGTTAATAACACCCAAAGGGTCCTCATAAGGCCTGCATTAATGCATCATGACAACAAAGGGCATAGACTTACATAAAGGACTAGACACTGGAGGGAGGGACGAAGGGGGGGGGGACACAGTGGGTGTGTGGCGGGTGTGGGTCTGTGTGTGTGTGGGGGGGGGGGGGGGGTGCATGGGTACATTCCTCCAGTGAGTGAGGAAAACGATGTCTGACAAAGGATCTGGATGGGAAGGTGGTGTGTGAGGCGTGTGAGTGTAGGCCCTGTAGGGGGGGGGGGAGGGGTTGCATACTGGAGGAGGGGGGACTACGGGGGAAGCTGGAGGTAGGGAAGCAGAGATGCAGAGTTGACATTTTCCCTGCATAGTAAAGCAGGAATTCCTGTTTCATGATATCGCTGGAATTTCTTGATTTAAGTAAGATTACATGCAAAATGCAAGATATCCTTACTCTTCTGGACCAGGGAGAGTGAATCTCTAGTAAGGAACCAGAGGACAAGGAAGATCAACACGAGGCTCTATTTAGAGGGACATGGAATAAAATAAATAAAAGGGAATATATACACTAGGTAACAAGGAAAAACATCCTAAGTAACAATGAAGTAGACGGTAGTCATCTTAGCATGGAGGTGAGGGTAGAGTACACAGTGACGTCATGACGTGCAGCATGGTCCACAGGCAGCCCACGTGACCGGTTACCGTGACAACACCCCCCCCCCCCCCCCCGTGCGGCGGGAGGAGGAGGAGGCGGCGACCCTGGATCTCCCCCCCCCCCCCCCCCATGCCTCATGCTTCATGCAGCGTGCCGCGCACACAATCAATGGTCGGCCTCTCCGTGCCGACCTCTCTCTCTCTCTCCTAGACTTCTCCACCCTACCTTGTACCACCATGTATTTCTCCTGCCCCCAAGTCGGGAGAAATGTTGTGAGGGATGTATTGAAGGTTAGAAAATATCTTTAAAGGTTATAAACATGTGTTATAGATTATGACAAATAAAATAAAGAATCCTCGTCCGTTATTTACATTCTCAGTTCAATTATAAGCACATAAGGAACAGATAAAGATAAATTTATGTAAAATTTATGAATGATTTTTATATGAAATTTGTCACTGTAATCTACAGTAAATAATACAGTGATACATCCCGGGACCCCCGTCTGCCGCCCACTGCACCCCCCCCCCCCCCCCCCCTCACTACCCGGGTGGCGGCAAACACTCAGCGCGGTATGGTTTAATATTGGCCCATAGTGAAGCCTCCTGTGCATAAAACACATCCCGCCACGTGTAGTGTGCTAAAGTGGCCGCCCAGGGGCCGGGGACGACTAGCATGCCGCGCTGTGGGACAGGGAGGGGGGGTCAGGTATGATAATAGACAGAGGTAATCTAACCATGCAGGAATCTGGGAACTCTAGGTCAAGGTCCTGGGAGTTCAATAAAATTAACCCTTTAAGAAGCGTATGCTGCCTCAAGTTTATTTGTTGACGTGACGCTAGTAATTAACTCACTGGCGCTGCATTGGTGCATCATTCCAAACTCGTGCGGTCGGCATAAATGCATCATGCAGACAAAATGGCATAGCTTATCAAAACCCTATGCTGCCCTTAAAGGGCTTGATAACAGCATATAGATGTATTTGCATGAAGTGGCATTAGCATTACATGGTGTGACATGCATATAAGGCAAAAAAAAAGAAGGTTTGTTTCAGGTAACCCGACCGACCCTATCAAAATAGGGCCGACCCTAGTTTTTTTTTATGCAATTTTGAAGACATTTTCATGTTTTTACCCTTTTTTGGTCAATTTTGGGTGATTCAAAAAAGTTGGGTAGTACACTCATGTTTAAAAAAAAAAAAAAAAAAAAAAAAATCCGACCTACCGACCCTACATTTTCCTCCCATGTTACCTGAAACAAACCTTTCTTTTTTTTGGCCTAAGGCTGTGCTGTGGCAGAAACAAACATGTATAATCCATTCTACATGTACCATGTTGGTCTACACACCATGCAGTTATTGGCACTTGGAAGGTGCATGTCAGGAAAAGTAGTACATAAACATATCCATGCACTGGCATTGATATACATGCATACATGCATGCATTGGTGCATCATGCCCCATTGTGACGGTGAGACCTAGACTGGCTTGCGTCAGCAAAAGCCTTCCTCCCTCCCCACGACGCTCAACCCCCACCTCCTCCCCCTCCCCTAGTTTGATTTCACAGTTGAAGAAAAATGTATGATAGAAAAGGGCCGTTTTTGGTCTTTACTGTTAAAATCAAAGACTTGAGCAAGTCTAGGTGAGACGCCGTGTGAGTAGTACACAATATGGGCCCTGCCCCTGGCACCTCCACCGTCCCCCCGTGGTCATATACCTTTATGTACGGTATATGTATGTGAGTAGTATATACAAAGTGTATAGTGCGGCTGGCACCTCACCTCCTCATCTATACATGTGCCTCTACATGGGTCCCCTTAGTTTTGACCATGTCGCCGGGTCGAATTTAAGCAAGAGGGTCGTGTCACTGTGTCGATTTTTATCCCCCTACATAACTATACCTTCTATCTAATGTGTGCATGTCCGTCGATTTTTAAAAGGGCCGTGTCGCCCGTGTCGATATTTAAAAGGGTCGTGTCGCCGTGTCGCCGGTGTCGATTTTTACCCATGTAGAGGCGCATACATGTAGATGTTTCCCTGTGCGGCATACATCAGCGGGGGACAAGGTACGGTATGTGAGTAGTGTACACAAAGTGGACCCTGAGGTTGGCACCTTACACCTGCAGGCACTGTCTTACCCCCCTCCCGTCACACACACACACCAGTGGCGGATCCAGGATTTGGAAAAGGAGGGGGTGCGCCCCCCGGGGGGGGGGGGGCACCGACTATATGTGGGTCAGTGGCAACTGCCGCGGTACCGCCCCACATCCTCCTAATGGGGGGAGCTGAGGGGGTCACTGACCGCCCCTCCCTTTTCTTACTAAAGCAAATTGTAGGAGTGACCGCCCCCCCCTAAACAGGCTAAAAAAAATCTAAGCCCCCTGCTTTCATCCCATCTGAGCAGCAGGTGCCAGACATAACAATGGCAAACTTACCAATTAGTACTTTATAAACAATCAGGAGCATGTTTGTGCTGCAATATTGCTGCATAAACACAAGAAACCTTTATCCAGAAAGCATGGGAGGGGGGTCACCAACCCCCTTTTCCATTTTAAGAGGGGCTGACCGCCCCCCCTTTTCATCCCCTCTCTCAGCCCACCGCTACCGCTCCTGGGAGAGGTGCGGCAGTGGTTATCCAACACATACCTCAGTGCCCCCCCCCCTCCCGGGGTGCGCCCCCTTTTCTTGGTTAAAAACTTAGGGGGGTTGGGGTCTAAAAATTAAATAGAGGCCAAAACTACAGCCCCCCCCCCCACCCCACACACACACTGCCAGCCTCCATGCTCGCCGGCTGCACCAGTTGACACAGTTAGCGTCCTTACCTCTTGTCACACGCACTCACTCACCCCCCCCCCCCCCGACCCCAGTGCGGCCCGGCTCTAACATAGCCCTCAGTACTAATAACTCCGCCTCATTTAACTCCCGTCATTTTGCTAACAGCCCAGCTGTTGAATGGAGCCCCGCCGACACAAGTCTCTAATTGCCACATGGGCCTAATTCACATTTGTGTCTTTAATAGGGTCCCAGGCGGGGGGGGGGGGGGGGGTTGAGGGTAGCTGTGTCACTTGTCGATCCTAAGAAATGGGTCTTGTCCCTTGTCAGTTTAAAGAAGCAGGTTTGTCCCTTGTCCTCAACCCCAAGCATGCCCTTGTCCCTTGTCCATAAGGCTTAGAACGGGCTTGTCGCCTTGTCGAATTTATCCTATCAATACCGGAATACCGGAATATTCAGCTTCCTCCTGACACTAGCAATGTTTTTCCTTAAGGCTATTCATAAAGGATAACATGATCGGCAATTCCTGGCGACATTTTGCCATTTTCACAATTTCAACATACAGCTCGTAATTCTATATCAGAGTACACGGCCAGAAGGCCTCTCTGGGAGGTTGGGACAACTAGCTAAGGCCTTTGCTCTTTTAACACAGTCTTTCACTAGCAGCCAACTGTATACATCGTACATGTACATAGAGAAAAGTAGATTACCCACTAAGTAACTAGTTTTCTATACAGAGATGGCACTCTTCCTAATTTTGCAGGAATTCCTTTCTCGCTTGAATTTCTGCATTGAATCCTATCAATTTCCGACAGAAAATTGACCAAAATATTAAGATTACCGTACTGTACCTACTTTTTTGTCGACCAGAGGGTGGCATCTCTGTCC
>CANHQG010000788.1:0-16740 GCA_947462335.1 Harmothoe impar
GCCCTTTTACCGAGACAAGGGTTTCTTTACATCCCACACTACATAGCAGAGAGGACGTCTAGCAGATTCAGAGTGGATAGAATTTATCCACTGACCACGGGAGCCCCAGACAGCCGGTGACCAGTGGTGGTGGTGGAAGGGGTCCAGGGGCAGTTTGTAGTAATCTGATACATCCTGGTCAGATACCACCACTAACCTTACCCCTTCTTAACTGTGCCTGCAAACCCAAAATATTTCGAATACCTGATTGAATTGATGTTATTCTTTAATAAGCATGACATGCATGTCATGTGCTTCACATAGGTACTTTATTTATGATTCAACTCCTACCAGAAGCCAGTATATAAGAAAATGTTCTGATACAACGTTATCATGTTATACATTTTTGTATTACCTGCTTCTAGAAAGAGTTTGAGGCTTAATTAATTTACCTCTGTGGAACACAGAACATGAATAATATATCTATTTTAGAATTTTCATCAAATTAATGAAGCCTTTTATCATCTTTGATTGTGAGGCATACGCTTTTCTTACACACAACAGCTGTCATCTATCAAGGGGCTCTGGCATGGGGGGTCTCCATGTCGAATGTCGATCTTAGAAAATGGCCATGTCACATATCAATGTCACTTAATAATGCTCATATCCCATGTCTATTTTAAGAATTGCTCATGTCGCCTGTCACCTATGATTTTTTGGGCCTCATGTCACTTGTCATTAGGCCTCATGTCGTTTGTCGATTATAAGAAATGGCCATGTCGCCATGTCGAATTTGGTGGTCCACACCCCATTATCAAGTGTCAGGGCATGTTGGCTGCTTGACCACATAGTCTGTCATCACCCTTGTTTCTGTGCCTTATCTAAACAGCTAATTAGTGGCCGCTAGCCGAGAGCACCTCCCTGGTCACCTCTCCCAAATCTGCTAGACGCCTCACTGATAGGGGTGTGTGGGTGTGTGGGTCTGTGTGTGTCTGTTCGGTCTGTGTGTGCACGCGGTCTTGCACTCTAGTCTTGCGGACCACTGTTAAGACTGTGGTTGGAGAGCGCGACATAGCCGCCCGCTACACTCTCCAAACAGGGGTCCGCAAGACTAGGCCTGCCGTGTGTTCATTAGGCAATATTGGGCGCGCGCCTAGGCACACCTCCTATGGTGGAGGTATGCCAAATGGCGCGCGCGCCGCTCGCCAAAAGCGCGCGCCTCCCTAGCCTAATGAACTCCCCTCAGATCGCGCTCTTGCTTAAAGGTGCACCTCAACTCAGTGCGCCTTTAACAGCCGTCCCAAATAGGTGAAGTTCTTGACGCGGCACAGCGCCTCCCACCAGTAGCCAATCAGCGCGCCGAACGCCGGACACACCCCCACCGTGTGAGCCTCTAAGTAGGTCACACGAATCATACTAAGATGCCGAGGTCTTCAGTCGGTTCGGTCGCGACGGCCGCGAGTGATTGCGCGGTCGTCTGGATTCACTGCCATGATTGGCAGAGGGGGGGGCTGATTACCCCCCGTCGGATGAATTGCGGCGAAACCATAATCAATTTTTCGCTGTTTTAGATAAAAGAGATCCAGAGCTATCCGCTCGTCCAAGAATTATTTTTCTATCAGCCCGGGATCACCCTCAAATTAAGGCCTAAAGTCCAAAAACCCCAAAATTTTTTCCCTATGGGATTTCAAGGTCTAAGCGTTTTTTGTAGCCCCAAGGAGCAGCTCACGGGTTCGAACCCTGTAAACGCCTTGACGCGCTTTCGTCGCCTTAGGCGACGTGGCTAGACGTCTTGACTAAAACTTAGTGAGGGTTCGAACCCAGAAACGTCCGTATTAGACGCCTAATTTCTACTAGCCCCGAAAACCGAGAGTATCACATCTATATAGGTCAACCATGTTAGCCTTGGTTTAAGTGCGTGCAGAACCGTGTATTGTGCCATTCATGCAGCATACAGATATGGAGACAGGCTGCTACAGTGTCAAATTGATCGACATTGTATGTAACTGGACATGAAGAAGGATAATTTTTACTTAGTTTTCTAAAAAAAGAGGGTAGTTCCTCGGTACTCCTCCAGCAGCAGTGGTAGAGGGGTCGGACAGGTACTTCACCCTATTTATAGGGGCGCTAAGGTAGGGAGTTTGATAAATTTTTGACAAAATGAGTTAAAAAATACATATTGGTTCCATTAGTATAGATCCCTATGAGAGCTTTTCAGATCTGTAAAAGATCAGGAGTTTCTATCCTGCCTAGATCCAGAAATATCATGGTGAATGCAACTGAACATATTTCCCATTTCTGTGATCTAGGCAGGAGAGGGGCACTCTCACAGCAGTTAGGGGTTCTGTAGCTCTAGCCCTCCTAGGCACCCTTCTAACTCAGACAGAACAGGTTAACTTAAAATGGCTAGGGACATCATTGGGCAGAGGCACATACATCTGGATTTCACATACGTCTTCAAGAACACAATTACCAACATCCCCATGGTAACAAGTTTTAACAACTCATATTTATTTATTACATTTTGACATGAAGAATGTCACCATAATATTGTAAGGCTACAGAAAACAGAGACTCTTATCTTTCTCCACTAATGGTTCCATTCATGTTGACTGCCATGATATTGTGATTAAAATGAGGGGTTTGTGTTTTTTATAGCTCAAGAAATGAGGTCAGGGGGGCTATTTTTATGCAATGCATCAGTGGGGGTGCTATTAGGAAGGGTTCATATTGGATCACAGAAACGGGCAGACTACAGCGTTATTCACATCTTTTGACAGGGACTTGGTTGGTTGTTGGGCTGCTTTACGCCCTAATTAACAGCTGAGGTCATTTCAAGGGGGGTGATGGTGATCGAATCTATGGATGCCTGAAGGTGGAAAGCACACACCCTACACTTTTACCGAGGCAATGGTGCTGCTCAAAGGGTGTGGCGAGCTAGACTGGAGGATGTAATAACTAGGCGGCAGAGGGGCCAAAAAGACAATCACGTAGTAGTAGGTCTACTTGGATCTTGAGTAGCCGCCTTTGTGGTTATAATTACCTAGACTAGTTGGCTCTGCCAGCCTGGTCAAGTAAAAATTGGTAAGGAGACTATGAACTAAGCTAAGCTCGGATTTTAAAAATGGTCTATAAAAGTATAATAAAACTATAGCACCCTCTTAGATTTGATGATAAGACGCTGCCTACTAGGTATACGCATTTGTACAAGGATATCATTGTGTATAAAACACTCTTTTGGTACATCATCCCGACTCTACACGAGCACCATTTTCAACGACAGATAATGCTGTAGTTAGGGTGGCCGGAGGGTCGGCGTGAGGGCCCAGTGTGTATCTGATCCTATGTTAAATGACCCTTTTATGATATGCCATCATTTTCGATTCAAAGCAGATAGACACTTCTAGTAATTTGTTATCAACAGATCCTGAATGGGTCCATCCTATACAGGCTGGATAATGCATTATAAACTGTATTACATAATGTAATTCAGGGGCAATGTTGACAGACCTGAGGTTTTGAGTCTCCTTTAAGCTCATAACTGGGAAATCTCTTTAACCTGACCTTTGGGAGAATTTGCACTGGCTGATGGCAAATCCATGTATCAACGAGATTCCTTTTCTGTTTGAAGCATCTTGAATGCAGCTATCCCATGGAGGGTCCTATAACTACTTAGGATATTGTTATCTTTTTTGAGATAAGCCACCTAAATTGCGCATTTTCAGGGCTCATTTTTTATTTTTTTTATAGAAAATCTTTAATTGGTAGTTTACGGTAAATTACTGAATATAGAGATAAATCAAGTTAAAATAATGCATTTTGAATGGAAATGATACAATCTACCGCTAGCCAGCGTCAGAGCATCTGCTGGGGGTCATATGAGGACCTCAGACCCCAATCTCAAGTATTAAAATCATATAAATAACACTAGAGGACACCTTCTGTCATACAGTTAGATAGAGAAATCTTAGTTCTCCCAATAGCCACTATAGCATGGCAGAGCTATAAGTAAGCCATGGGTATGGCATGTCTTCTCTATACAGATCTTCAGATCTGTCAGAAAGGTTTGAGGAGTGAGGTATATGTAATCAGCTACAGTTAGTTACCTAGTTACTCTATCAATATAACAGTGCTAATTTGTTAAATGCGAATATTGAGACATTCTAGACATACATAATACATGTGTGTCTAGTTTATTTTCAAAAATGCTCCGGCCACCCTACTGTAGTGAATTTCCCATCTCAAGGCGAGCCCCGCGCTGGGTGGTGCTTATGTCTCGTAAGAGCTCCATCTCATAAGTATTAGTTACCATCACCTCACACCCGTTTAACAACAGATTCAGGGTCTAATTATGGAGACCCTGGAGTAGGATTAACAATATATCCCAATGTCTGTGGTGGACATTTACGACATGCAGCTTGCCTCCTGGAGGTGATAGATCTGACCACAGGTCCGCAATATGGAGCTCCCCCTCTGAGAGTATCAAGGTTTGCGTATAGTCTCCTGCAGTTTAATCTGTTATCTCCTCCTTTGTCGACCTCGCCAAAATCCTGGGAGATTCACTTTAAACCTAAGTCCTACCCTTTTTTATTCTTTGTTTATTGTGTGGCCCCTAAAGAGGGGCCGCGGTGTTGATTAATTACACCACATGTTAAGCAGCATGAGATCAAACCTCCTCAAAAGCGTCAAGGCTCAAAGTCCTGTTGGACGGGAACCCTGTGTTGCTTTCGAGGACGAATGGTTGAGTGATCCTACCGATCCGTCAGAGGTTCTGACTTTATATAGCTTTTATATCGCTTTAGATATGGTGTAGTATTTTCAATCTCACTATAGTTTAGTTGATATTTCAAAGAATCTGCCTCATTCTATCAGAAATACACAACGTTGACATGTTTCTTATATTCAATACATTAGAAGTGTGCTTTGTTGCTTATTATAGGTCATTATGCGTTTAAAATGTTCGCGAGTATCGTGGAAATGTACAAAAACCCTATTGTGGCGTCATCTGACGAAAAGAGCGGAGAACTATACTAGAGCATGTAATCGCCAGACCAGCAGGCGGCGGCAGAGTGGTCAAAAGACAATCTCGTAGTAGTAGGTCTACTTGCATGTTGAGTAGCCGCCCTTGTGGTTGTAATTACCTAGCCTAGTTGACCCTGCCGGCCTGGTCAAGTGAAATTAGTAAGGAGACCACCCATTAACGTGCTCCACAGTCTTTAGACAGTTAAGACTATAGTCAAGACTGGAGAATTTGGCGAGACGCCCCTCTGGGAGGTCATAATCCTCAATGTTAGGTGTTAGCTCATTAACATCAGATACCATATTAACAACCCATTTAAATGTTCATTTTAATAGCAACTCACCCTATTCTGACAAAATCCTATTAGCAGGTAACCTCTGTATAAACCATACTGCAAACATCTGCTACTTCCAGCGTCTGCCTCGTGACTGATAGTGTACAACAAGCCGAAGTGGGCAGAGATTAGAAAAAATGAGGCTCTTTATATAGCTGAGAGAGCAGCTAATCTGGATGTTCTAAGCTTGTTTTCACCTAGAGCCCCACCCTCTTCCAGAGAGAATCAAATCGCTTTTCACCTGAACCCTTCCACCCCTAATCCATCAGCATGAAAAGAGAGATAACGAGTGTAACGTGCGCTACATGTATATGGGATTATAGCTGGTGAAGAGATAAAGCCGAGTCACCTGTGTATACAAAGACTACAGGGGGTGATTAACGCCAGGTGTGACGCGCCAGCCCGTGAACGGCTTATCTTTTAAGCTGACGCTTAAATTCAACTAGCCAGCCGCCGTCCACACCACTCACTGCGGCAAGAGGAGGTGCTTTTGTTTTACACTTGAGTCGCTTACCACACGGTCTCTACCTCACAGACAGACACGCGCCCCCTGTAGCTTTTTTTTGTTTTTTTTGTATACACACGCTAATCTCATAACCCCCTTATCCGTTATACAGGTAACGGGTATTCTCTTTTAAAATAGCTGCCAGTCAGCTTAGCTCTAGAAGCAAGAAGGTGTGTATAGGTGCCTTATAAGTCGGCAGGGGGTAAATACTAGTGAAAAAGGAAGGCAGGTGTGCAGGTAGCTTTTCTAACAGACACGTGTGTGCACTAAGCTGCTTAAGTCTAAACCCTCCCGCAGTAGTCAGGCGGCATGTGAAAACTTACTTAACAGATCTCTTACATTGAGTAGAGTCTCTGTGCTGAGAGAGTCTTTTCAGCCATTTTAAGAGGATTATCTAGGACAGGGTACATAAGGAGTGAAACGCCGAATAGCGGCTACTCAGTCTCGTGCAGCACAAGCAGCAGCATCTAGCAGCGGCTTCAGCAGCAGCTGCACGTGCAGCACAAGCAGCTGGCAGCGGCTTCAGCAGCAGCTGCACGAGCAGCACAAGCAGCTGGCAGCGGCTTCAGCAGCAGCTGCACGAGCAGCACAAGCAGTAACATCTGTCAACAGCATCCGTGACATCGTCAGCAGCAGCAGCAGCAGCAGCAGCAGCAGCAGCAACATCTGTCAACAGCAGCCCTCATGACATCGTCAGCAGCACAAGCAGCCAGCAGCTGCTGCATGAGCAGCACAAGCAGCACAAGCAGCAGCACCGACAGCAGCAGCAGCAGCGGCAGTGTGGACCACTAAATTCGAGATGAAGCCTAGTGACATTTGACATGAAGCTTGAAAAACATAGTGACAGGTGACATGAACAATTCTTAAAATCGACATGAGATATGAGCATAATTAAGCGACATCGACATGCACCATGGCTATTTTTTAAGACAAACATCATATGTCATAGCCTCCTCATCCAAACCTCCACTAGTAGTGCTCTATAAGCGCAAGCTTTGCCTTAAGAGAGCTGTAGCTGTGAACCCTCTCCTCCCCCCGTGCACACAGGTGAATTATCAGAGTCAGCCAATGGTGCCAATACCACTCTCATACAAGGGTCAGGCGCTGCTGGACTATAATAGATGAGTCAAGGACTGTTCTACTGAGGGTCAAGCAGGCTAAGTCGGACATTCAATGACAGGCAGGTCTTTAGCAAACTTGCTTGAAAGTCTGGACAGCATTGACAGACTGGGGCATAAGGATCTCGCATGGTCAGACTTTTCGAGCAAGTTTGCTAAAGTCACGTTATTGAATGTCCGACCTAGCCTGACTCTCAGTAGAACGGTCCTTGACCCATCTATTATAGTCCAGCAGTGCCCGACCCTTGTCTGAGAGCGGTTTAGGTGCTATTGGGTGCCTCTGATATTTGCTTCTGTGTAAGATGAGAAAAGGAGCTGTTGAAAGACTATATTTCAAGCTAGAAAACTGTAATTGTATAGGAGAGAGACCTTGCTTATTTCTTATAAAGTTGTAAGATAGTCACATCATGATGCACATCATCATAAACGCAATCATGATACATTTCATTGTAAGTAGACGAACCAGTAGACTCGCCTCTCTGCCCTCTAAAAGAGAGGGCAGAGAAGCGAGTCTCACTCTTAAAAAACCCTTCCCCTCCCCCCCTCCCCCCTTCCCCCCCCATGCATCTTAAAGAGTGCCCCCCAGAGTGCCCCTCCCCCCCCCTAAAAAAAAGAGCCACATTTTTAAATTATTTTTTAGCAAGCTTTCAGCTTGCTTTTTTTCTTTTTTAAAATTTATTTATCCATAAAAATCTCAAGTGACTTATTTTGAAATTCGCGCCAACCTAGTAGTCAAGTGACCCCCTTAAGTAGGTCACTTCCAGTCACGTGACCTATTTGAATTTCCCGCCAACATGGTGGTCACGTGACCCTCTTAAGTAGGTCACTTCCGGTCACGTGACCTATTTGAATTTCCCGCCCAAAGGTCACGTGACCGGAAGTAGGTCACTTCCGGTCACGTGACCTATTTGAATTTCCCGCCAAAAGGGAGGCCTCTCATTGGCTGCTTTTGAATTTCCCGCCAAAAGGGAGGCCTCTGATTGGCTGCAGGTCGATTGAGTAATAAACAGTACTTAACTATAGTCCCGTTCCGATACATACTATACTACTCCTGTTCCTTCCTATCTTCTCGTCTAACTCCCTCCTACATCTTCCCTCTTGACCATTCCCTGAAAATGAAGTGAGACAACGATTGAAAATTCCGACCTGCCTATGCACCTATATATTTCTAAATTATTTGGCCCCATCCCTTTTTCACTTTCCTTCTCCCTCACAGTTCCTCATCCTCTCTCCTCCTTCAGAAGTTCCCTCCCTTCCACCCCTCCCCCCCCCCCCCGAACATTCCCAGCACATACCCACGGACCATGTAGGAGGATGTTTTACTTCCCATCTGTGGCTGAACTACCCGGCTGTCCAGCCATCCATTATCCTCCCGCCCCCCCCCCCCCCCAATCACCCCCCCCCCCTCCTGATACACCCCCCCCCCCCTCCACCACCCGGTTCCTGCACTTTATGTACATAATGTACGTCACCTGCGTTCTGAAAACACGGTAAAAGGGTCATTTTCCAAGCATTTCCAATAACTTTGAATTCCCACATGGATTTTAAGAACAGGGGGGTATTTTTCCAAATAAACCCCCAAGCTTTTCAAGAATAGGCTTTTTTTTTCATAGGGATGGGACCTTGGTTTCTAGGTTAGCTGTAGAATATCTTTATTATCAAATATGTACCATTCATATATAGAAGGGTGTGCGTTGATAAAACTCACTGCGCTTTTTACATAAAGGGTTCTTTTTGGACTCAAAAAAACTGTGTTTTGGGCGGAATTCTTTTCGGCTGTGATTTCTAAAGTTGAGAACGCAGGTGACCTCTTCATTTGGGTACTGAGTGCAGGGAACCCCCGCCCCCCCCCCTAGCACCATTCCTCCAGTAGGTACCACAGCGGCTGAGTGGTCCCCCATCTGTGGTCGTGTATACTTGTACACGGCTGTCTGCCCATTCGTTATCATTAACTCTTTAAGGGCCGTATAGTGCTTTGTTGAGCTTGGCCCTTTTTGTCGGCACAATGCATGAATGCAGCCCTGGCGAGTCTACTTCCCAGGGCTGCATTCATGCATCATACCGACCCTACGGGGCTGATACTGCACCCACAGGTTGGGCATGATGCACCAATGCAGTGCTGGTGAGTTTCTGGCACTGCATTGGTGCATCATGAAAACAAGTGTACCTTTGAGGTATCATGCCGTCCTCAAAAAGTAACCCCTTTAAAGACGGCATGACACTAAAAGATGACAAATCTCGCCATGATGCACCGATGCAGCCCCAGTGAGTAACTCACCGGTGCTGCATTGGTTCATCATGCCAACCCTTCCGGAGTGTCGCAACCCCGCAGGGTTGGCATGATGCTTCAATGTAGCCCTGGCAAGTTGCTCGACAGGACTACATTCATGCATCATGACGACCAAGGGCATGATGCATTAAGGCATGATGCCATCCTTAAAGGGTTACCTGTCCATGTATCGTCCATGTAGCGTCCATGTAGCGTCCATATAGTGTGTCTGTAGTGTGTAGTGTGTGCTGCCCCCTGGCGGGGAGGTGTCAGGTATGGGGGGCTGACGTGTTAACTCCACCACCAGGTGCCGCTTTGTAGCCCTCTAAGGCCCGCAGTGGGTTTTAACCCTGTAAGGACGACATGTCACTAAAAGATGTTATTTGTTGTCATAATGCACCAATGCAGCCCCGGCGATTAACTCGCCGTTGCTACATTGGTGCATCATGCCGACGCTTAAGTACTATCTTGAAGTATCTTGACCCTGTAGCGGCCGGGGAGTGCTTTAATGTGCTGCACATTTGGTCGTCATGATGCATGAATGCAGCCCTGGTGAATAACTCATCAAGGCTGCATTCATGCATCATGCCGACCCTACGGGTTTGATACACTCCCGAGGGGTGGATATGATGCTTGAATGCAGCCATGGCGAGTACACTCATCAGGGCTGCATTCATACATCGTGCAGGCTATAGGGATGTAATGCATTAGCAAGTTATGCGGTGCTTAAAGGGTTAAGTCGGCGGCCAGGTGGACACTTTATAACCCATCTACATACCCACACCTTGCAACCCTTTAAGGATCGCACCATGCTTAAAGGCTTCATTTATCGCCATCATGCAGGGTGATTTACTGTGCTACACCCTGTGTCGTCATGATGCATGAATGCAGCCTTGGTGAGTAACTCACCAAGGCTGCATTCATGCACCATACCGACCCTATGGGGTTCAGATACCCCTGAAGGATCAGCATGATGCACCAATGCAGCACCGGCGAGTTACTCATCGGGGCTACATTGGTGCATCATGCAGACATATGTCATCTTTCAGCGACATCCGTCCTTAAAGGTTAACCCCAACCTCTTCATGAAATTTGTACGTTTTAGAGGAGAAGCTCAAAGCGCCACTCAAACATTTTAAGACGTAGGTGCCCTACACTAAACACTGAAGCGCATCCGTGCTGCTAGCTTACTTGTTCACTTAGGTAGCTTTACTAACCATGCACGAATGTCTGCAAGAAAGGCTTAAAGCTGCTTGATAAATTCAACATGTTTGATTTAGTTGTTTGGTTTTTGTATTATATGGGGGCTCACTTTTTTCCAGGGACGCTTCCAATTTTAATTTCACTTTTTGTATGATTTCATGCATCAAGGTATCATGCCGTCCCTAAGGGAGTGATTTTTTAACAACAGGGGGGGGGGGGGGGGGGGGGGGGTGGTGGGATTTCGCGTGGAGCGAGCAACATTTTTTACACCATCCCTGTCAAGGGGTCGACATTTTTACCCCCCCCCCCCCCTTATGGGTCAAAAATCGGCGCGGCCCTTTGAGGCATGGTAACGCGCAGGCTTTTTGGCTCAAAAAGAGGTTACATTTTTTTTACTCTCCCCCCCCCCCCCCGGTCAAGGGGTCCTATTGTTTTGCCCCCCCCCCAAACCAACCACCCCCCTGTTAAAAAATGATCACTCCCTAAACGGTTAATGGACAAACCTGCACCATGTACATGACACAAAGAGCCTTAATACATTCAGAGAGTATGACCTGTAGATAACCCTCCCAGCCCACAGTAACTGCTATAAACCAGGGATTGACCATAGAACACTGACATTTGTGTTTGGAGGCTCCATTATGGTATGATTTATACAGTACCCAAAATGGCTACCCTCCCCTGAATGAGTTAACATGTATAGGGCCTTCTACCTGTCCCAACCATGCATGCTGGTGTACATGGTGTTCATTATCATGCCTTTAATCATCTGTGAATGCAGCCCTGTAGACCCTACGAGATCAAGACACTCCTGAAGGGTTGGCAAGTAACGGTCTGAGTTACGGCAAGTTACTCGCCGAGGCTGCATTCACGCATCACAACAGCAAATGTCATCTTTTATCAATATGCCGTTCGTAAAGAATTATAGTACCCGAAATGGCTACCCTCTCCATGAACCTGAGTGAAATGACACAGGACTTTTTAACTGTGACTCGACCCCCCCACCCCTCCATCCATGTTGATGGACATGGTGTTAGCATCATGTACATCATGCCGCCTGTCAGTCCCACACTCATCTATAACCACTACTGTCACTGTTAACCCTTTAACGACAGCATAGCCCCGTACTATATATGTATACCCTTTGCTGTCATGATGCATGGATGCAGCTCTGGTGAGTAAATAGGCAGTGATGCATTTAAGTTTCATGCCAACCCTCGGGGGTCCATATACTCCCAAAAGGTCGTTACTATGGATGAATGCAGCCCTGGTGAGTAGACTCCCCAGGACGGCGTGAATACATCATAGCGACCAAGGGCACGGCACATTAAAGCAGCATGCAGCCCTTAAAGGTTTAGACCATTTACTGATGATGGCCACGGCCAGGTGTGGTATTTCTATAGGTGTCAATACAAACCCCAGGTATGACAACTATTCACACACCTGGCCACTACACGGACAAACCCTCCAACGCTGTCAGGCATTTAACCCTTTAAGGGTGGCATGCTGTATTAATGCATCATGGTCGTCATAATGCTTGAATGCGGCCCTGGTGAGTAACTCGCAAGTGCTGCATTCATGCCAACCCTTTGGGGTTGATAGACTCCGGAAATGTTGGCATGATGCACCAATGTAGTACCTGTAAGTCACTCCCCGGGGCTGTATTATCAGTAAATTACTGACAAATGACTTAAAGGATAGGATTCCTCAGAAGGGTATATCATCGCCACTAAAGTTTTAATAATGACGGAGTGTCCATCCCGGCCCATTCCAGGTGTCCCAATGATGTCAATGTACAATGGCCATTAATCCTTTAAGGACGGCATGTCGATACAAAATGACATTTGTCATTGGCAAGTGACTCGCCGATGCTGCATTGGTGCATCATGCCTACCCTTCGGGAGTGTCTCAGCCCCGTATAGGGTCGGCATGATGCTTGAATGCAGCAGCGGCGAGTCACCCACCAAGGCTGCATTCATGCATCAAGACGACAAAGAGCATATTACATTAAAGCATTATACCATCCTTAAAGGGTTAATAAATGATCATCTACAGATACTTTATTGGTGCTGGCTTTATGGAGGGTCTGACAAAGCGTTTTGTGGAGATAAAGTTGTCGTCATGAATACCTCATGGTGCCGGTAATGGCCGTAGTGGCGTCAACAACTGGTTAATCCCGTGCTTTATTGATGAACATCGGACGTCATTATTATTATGGCGCTGCTCAATGAAGATGTCATGAATTGCTGTGGAACTAATACCCCCCACAAAACCCTTTAAGGATGGCATAATGCATTAATGCATCATAGCCTTAGTCGTCATGATGCATGAATGCAGCACTGCACTGGCTGCATTCATGCATCATGCCAGCCCTATGGTGTTGCGGCACTCCCAAAGGGTTGGCATGATGCACTCATGTATCGCCAGCAAGTTACTTGCCAAGTCAACATTGGTGCATCAGAAGTTTTTTTCCTACATGATGCAAGAATGCTGCCCTGGTGAGTAACTTACTGAGCCTGCATTCAAGCATCATGCTGATGCTTTTGTTTTGATACACGCGAGAGTCGGTATGATGCTTGAATACAGTAACTTGCATATCATACCATTTATTGATTTAGGGATCATGGCGACAAAGGGCATAATGCACTTAAGCACTATGTGGTCCTTAAAGGGTTGATTAATTATTGCTGATACGACATAAACAGTGTACCGTCCACTAATGTATCAATGCTGTAAAATGACAATGATGCATCTATAGAAGTACCGTGACGTTACATTTAATCCTAATAATCGGCTTTACTTGATTCACTGTGTACCATAGTCCAGTCCGAAAGGTATGGAATTCATGAATTTTCTATGAGCTATAGAACACATCAAACTTAGGATAGAAACACCAAAATGTCCCTGGATTTAACAAAATAACAGGGAACAAAGTCACATAACCGCTTCATGTTAGGTGGACTTGAACAAGGCCTTTGACAGTGTAAATCATGTTTATCTTATTGATGCAATAAACTCACGCTTAGACCACAGTGTTGAAAAATGGCTTAAAAGTTGTTATTCATCATTTAGGATAACGGTATTGGCCATTGTGGTTTTTCATTGAAAACTATGCTAAAAGTGACCCAATTTGTACGCAAAACACACAATGATTGAATAGCTAAAACATGCCTTCTTGCTTGTTAGTTGTGTCTTTAGTGCAAGATTAGTCAACTGTGTAAAAGGCAATGAGGAATATCAGACCTTACTATAAACAATGACTTCATGTTTAACTGGAACCTTCATGTTATGTGGATGGTCAGGTTCAGTCAGCATGGTGTGCATCATCTCCCTGCACCTGACCAGCATCCTAACACGGGGTCCCAGCAGGGGAGGGGGGGGGGGGGAGTGTGGGGGGAGGGGGGATGTGATGATGCATAATATCCTAGGGTCCATATTTCCTCAAGACAAAATACATTGTGTCGTTTAGCTAGAATAGCATGATGTGTTAGCGTGATGTAATGAACATTACTGATAATTATTGAACATACATATCACGCGAAATGTCAAGGATGCCCGTTCCACCCCCACACATATATGTAGGAGAATCAGAATGAGCTAGAGATAGGCATGCAGAGTGTCACACAGAGAAAAGAAACAGTGTCATAAGGTAGTCCAGGTTGCCTCCAGAATGACTCTCATCTCCAGGGTCCCAAGTTGACCCCCTTATGTGGGCCAGGAAGTGTTGTGACTCCCCAAGGTGACTCCTTTAGGTCAGCCAGGGAGTCAGCCAGGGAGTCAGCCAGGGAGTCAGCCAGGGAGATTCCCCTAGGCAGAGTGGGCTCCCCTAAACAGGAGGGTCATTCTGGAGGCAACCTGGACTCCCTTTTGTAGCTGTTTCTTCTCCCTGTGCAGACAGTAAGAGATAGGGGCAAAGGGGGAAGGGGGGAGGAGGGTGGGCTGTAGGGGGTTTATACAGAAGGTTCAGCAGAAGTCAGGGAGAGAGACCTGGGACTAGGTGAAGACATCTGGGAGAGGACAGGAGGGGTGGGGAGAGGACAGGAGGGGTGGGGAGAGGACAGGAGGGGTGGGGAGAGGACAGGAGGGGTGGGGAGAGGACAGGAGGGGTGGGGAGAGGACAGGAGGGGTGGGGAGAGGACAGGAGGGGTGGGGAGAGGACAGGAGGGGTGGGGAGAGGACAGGAGGGGTGGGGAGAGGACAGGAGGGGTGGGGAGAGGACAGGAGGGGTGGGGAGAGGCTGTGGGGAGTGACCGGAATAAGGAGTGGTTGGTATGAGGGACGTGAGCAGCATGGTGTTAACCCTGTAAGGGCCGCACAGTGCCTTAATGCATCATGTTCTTTGTCGCTATGATGCATGAATGCAGCCCTGGTGAGTAACTCACCAGCGTTGCATCGTGGCAATCATGCCGACTCTACAGTGTCGATACACTCCTGAAGGCTCGTCATGATGCATGAATGCAGCCCTGGCGAGTAGACTCGCCAGGGTTGCATTCAAGCATGATGCCGACCAAGTACCCCGGAGGCTTGGCCATCCGGGGGGGTCACTGAGTCTTTGAGGGTAGATAACAACTGCCACCCTACCGCCCCTCTTATCAGAGGTTGGGAAATTTGACCGCCCTACTTTTCAACGGTTGGGAGATTTGACCGCCTTATATTTTAGAGGTTGGGAGATTTGACTGGCCCACTTTCCAGAGGTTGGGAGATTTGATGAGCAATTACAAGTCTCCCTCAATTTTGTACGAATGCAATTGTATTAATCTCTTTCAGCAAGGAAGCTCAATTTTATAATATGATTTTAACCGCCCTACTTATCAAGGGCTTGACAACATCTGACCGCCCCCCCCCTTTTCAGGATATAATGTAAATTCACCACCATCGCTTTTCAGAGTTGCGCTGCAGTGGTTATCCAATACATGGTAGAGTGCCCCCCCCCCGGCTTCACAAGTATGTGGTACGTGGCCTGCATGGTAATGCCCCACAGACCATGATGGGATTATTGACTGGGGGCTCGTCACCGGATATCCCACTGCAGCCGGCCTGGCTGGGACCCGGCGAGTCGCGGACAAAGCGCAGGGATTAGCGTGGCACCAGCCGTTAGCAATGATAACACGTGACAGAAGCAGTGCATCCCGGGTAACCCTCTACAGAATGCAGGGTGCTTTTTTAGAATGAATAATTGAATTCTTGTTAAAAGTGCAATACTTACAGAGTCAAAAATAATTATCTCATTTTAAGAAAATAAGATAAGTAAACTCGCCTGGCGGACAAATGACTAGTTTTAAGAAAAATAATTTCCTTAAAACTAGTCATGTGTTCGCCAGGCAAGTTTATATATCTTATTTTCTTGAAATGAGAAATTTATTTTTGGATGTATGTGTATTTGCAATTGGCGAGGCAGTCAATAAATGATATTTGAAATATTTTTGAGAGAAGCAGTGCATCCTACATAACTCTCTACAGACAGCATAATGGTGCAATTTGCGATGCCATTTTGTCGGCATGATGCATGAATGCAGCACCAGTGAGTAAATAACCAGTGCTGCATTAGTGCATCATGACAACTATAGGGTTGATACACTCCCGTGTGATACAGCAATGTAGTTTGTACATCATGATGACAAATGACTCTGCACCCTTGAGAGATGATAAGAGATGAAACTGCTCTTAACCCTTTAAGGACAGCGTGTTGCTAAAAGATGACATTATTTGGCATGATGCACCAGGCGAGTAACTCGCCAGTGTTGCATCCATGCATCATGACAACCCTTAGGGAGTGTCTCAATCCCATAGAGTCGGCATGATGTTTTAATACAACACTAGAGTTACTTACTTACCAGGGCTGCATTTATGCAATATGGCGACCATGGGCATGATGTATTAATGCCTTAAAGGGTTAAATAGTTCCCCACACCCAGCCATATATATGGAGACTTGGTTCTGCTTTACTGCACTGAAATCCCCAGGTGACTTCAAACTACTCGGAAACTCCTCCGCAATGATGAGTTTTGCCTCATCAAATGGTTGTTACCCACGTGAGTAGTTTGGCCTCATCATTTGATGAGGTTGGTATCAAAATGATGAGTTCAGCATCATCAATTTTGCTACATTGAGCGATGAGTTTGCCTCATCATTTGATGAGTTTTCATCATCAAATTGTGAAAAAGATGAGTTCAACATCATCATTTTTGGTACATTAAGCGATGAGTTTACGTCATCATTATGATGAGGTTCTAATTATTAACTCATCAAAACGATGAGTTATCATCATCAATTTGAGTACTTTGGGGTATTTTTATTTTATTCAGGGAGGGG
>CANHQG010000789.1:0-16708 GCA_947462335.1 Harmothoe impar
CTTTAACTATGTATACATGTGCACAAGGTAACCACCGTACACAGGATGAATGTTGGATGTATGTTGGATATGATAACCACAAATACTTCCTGGTCTTTTACCTGGAAACTGAAGACATTCAACATCAGTGCAGCTGATGTTTATCATGAAATATTTGGATAGCACTTCTGGTGGATAATGACAGCCATGTTGTATACACCTTGGTAACGATGCCTTGTAAACTTTGTTAGCTGGTTAAAATGGAAATGCTAGAACACAAAACTATTCGATTGAGGTAATTAAAGTGCCATATAGACATGTATATATGAGGGATTGATATTGTATGGAACAATACATGTGAAGAATACACTCCAGTATGAATATTTTTCCTTTTATCCTTTTTCAATCATGTGCATTGACATCAAAACCCATCATGAATGAGGTTTGTCTGTGTTATGCAGTTATAGGGGCCGGGTATGGCTAGGGTGAGCCATCCATGGGTGGCCCTGTTGAGGAGCTGACACCTACAAAACTGACTTTGATAAGGATTGCAGAAAATTTCGTATTTTTACTGTTTTTGGGTCGTACACTAGTACTTTTATGTTAAAGAAAGTAAAGTAAAATAAAATAAATGTCTTCTGACAGAGATTACATGTCGAATGAGTTATGCAATCCTCATGAAGTATGCAGCACTTTTCATTGGGACACTGTATGGAAGGCTATTGACAAGTCAAAAATATTGATTTCTATCCAAATACTGACCTTTAGCAAACCCAAAGTGACTCATAAAACATAGACATAAGGTTTCTAATTACAGAAAGCCTGGATCTGAACTCCCAATGTACATACTCACACAGTCTCAATGTGTTTCAAGTGTAGTGTTTATGGTGGTTATCACTAGTAGAATATAGTGTATACACATTAGCCCTGGAAGAAATATCTGAAAGTAGAGGATTTAATCAAATATAGGAATTCATAAAATGCTGTTTTATTCTTAAATATTGAAGCTAAAACACTGAACTCTCACGTTACCCAATGGTTATAAGTGGTAGATTTTAATGCTGTGACAGAAAGACAATGGTCCCGGGACAGAAATTCAGAAGTTCAGAAATATATAATTGTATCATCATGCTATGACTTGTTTTGTATAATTTGTTTATCTAGAATTACGCCACAGTTGGCTGAGAGAACAATAGAAATGCCCTGACTTGGGTAAAAAGACTAAAGAAACTGCCACACTGTATAAGACGTACAAAAGGTGAAAAAACACTCAACACTTGTGTGTGGCATAAGTCAGTTAAACAATATCCAGAGGGTTGCACGCAATATATTGGCTTAGTCATGGCTGACCACATTCGCCTGCGGCTCGTCATCAGCCTTGACTTGAATGGCGACACAGTCCACTGAGCACACTCTCCTACTGTGGGTGTAAGCCAGATATGATACATGTGACTAGGTGCATGAGTGTAATAAGCCTTGGACAATGGTGATTATCCTCAGCTGACACCTTGGACAATTGCCCTGTCCTTGGCTTATATCACTCATACAGCAAGTCATTTGCATCGTATATAGCACATAACCAATTTCCAAACTCATACCAAGGAACTGCTGCAACAGGCTACTTCCTGTTTCATCATTGTGTATAGATATGTCGGAAACATGGCTACTTCCGGTTCTGCGGAAAACTAGTTCCGCCAGAATGAAATTAGTCTGCTAAACTCCACACTGTATGAATTGTGGATGTGGTTGGGCTCTCATGCATACCTACACTGTCAGAAGTTAGTGTAGCTGCACAATAGGATATACTGTAGATTTACAGTATAAAAGGAAGGACGTCTCCAGTATGACATACTGTTTAGCTACAGATCACCTACCACTGTCTACTGTAATCCTTAATCTGGAGATCATGGGTTTGAGTCTCACCTTGGAACAATAAGAAATACGTTTTCCTTTCCATATTTCTCTAACCCATTTGACCTAAATTTATACCTTTATTGACATACAAATGTTAGCTAGAGAATATTTGAATAAAAGAATTGTATAATTCATATGCACATTTCAACAGTACTGCCTATTGTGCCAAGGTGTGACTCAAAACCATGATCTCCAGATTGTGGATTACTGCAGTAGAGTTTGTAGCTGTACAATATGTGATACTGGAAATACTTCCTTTTATACTGTGAAGCTATGCTACTTACTTTTAACAGTGTATCCCATAGAGCTGTTAAAAGAAAAATAATCTAAAAAAGAATGTTTTTGTTCCATTCACGTTCAAACCCTAGCAACTATCATTCTAATTCAAGAAATATAAAAAAGGGGTATATTATACAGTCATTTTGGTGTATTATAGAGAAAGCTCTGAAGAACAGTTATCGAATCATAAACAATTTAATTTCATGATTTCATAATTTTGCCTGAAAAGAGGAGGGTACACAGTATTCTTTTAAAGCAGCACTCCCCAGCTGAGAATGATGCTTCATATGTAAGGTGGAAAAATAACATTTTATCTCGTTAATGTTATTTCTTTGAGGAAATCAACCGAGCCACATAGCCCCCAATAACAACACATATACTCCTCATCCATAGTGTTGCACACTTCTGCGCAACACAACGGTCAGAGACACTTCCGGGACTTTTACCTGGAAACTCGATAAATTGTGGATATGGCGACGTTGCCAAACACTCAATGCAAATTATGTGACACAAATCATAAAGAATTTAATTCTGGTTAACGATAGCAATATTGACTTATGGAGAGACCTTAGTGACACTGGGTTTGCACATGTTATGAAACAGATGTGAGCCACCTTAAGGGGTCGCAATAGGGTGGTTCAAATTAACACATACACATGCATTATTTGACACAGATATATTGAGACTGTACATATCATACACCAAATTGATCATATTTGATTTTTCTATCAAATTGGTTCCATTGTGGAAGGTTAAAGAAGCCCTGGAGTGCAAATGGAACAAAAACGTTTTTTTTCTTAGAACAGCATTATGGGATGGAAAAAAAACATTTTCATCAGCTCTGGTTATTGGGGAGATATCTAGGTGTCATTCCCTGGGACCCTTTTCTTTCTTTTAGCTATATCTCAATAATTAAGCTCTACAGAGCTGTTCAAAGTAGCATGGTCACTTGAAAATTGTTAAAAACAGGCGAAAATAGGGGATTTTGGTCATTTTTCATGAAAAATCTTCAATTTATAAGTGACTATGCTACTTTGAACAGCTCTGTAGAGCTTAATAATTGAGATATAGCTAAAAGAAAGAAAAAGGTCCCAGGGAATGACACTTGGATTAATCTCCAATTATAAAAGGTTATGATAGTGTTCTTTTTCCATCCCATAATGCTGTTTTGAGAAAAAAGAATGTTTTTCTTCCATTTGCACTTTATGGCTTCTGAAACCTTCCAAAATGGAGCTAATCTGATAGAAATATTAAATATGATCAATTTGGTGTAGAATATGTATGGTCTCAACATATCTGTGTCAAATAATGCATGCGTATGTGTTAATTTGAGCCACCCTATTGCGACCCCTTAACCAATGCTTAACCAAACTCATGAGGTCTCTTGGAAATCACACAAAGACCAGTTCTGATTTAAAAAGATCGATATATATCCCGTAAAGCTCTCTAACGCAAAAAAGCTAAACACAAAGCAGTTTGATGCGGGCAGAGTAAATGATAATAAAGAAGTGTATTTATTGAAACTGTTTTGTTCATAACAACCATTTGATTTTCAGTTACAATCTGATTATGATGACTTAAGCAAAACCTCGCCAATAAACTGCACCCTCTCTCTGGGCTAATCCTTTAGGCCGCACCGGCGATCTGACTTGTGTAATAGCTGTGGCTACTATGAGAGGTTTTACAGTAAGTGAATCTTTTAGCATACATGATTATCCCAGAAACACTTGAACAATATTTCTACTTGGACGACAATTTGTTCAAGGTTCAAGGTTTTGATGTCTGAAATAAAGAACATCATAATGTGCTAAGAACAATACCAGGCAGAATTAATATACCTTTCTATGTACATATCTTTCTACAAGAGATGCCATACTGTGATGGTTATGACAGATGTCAGTACAAGGTGTCAGGTGTCAGTACCAGGTGTCAGTACCAGTTGTCAGGTGTCAGTACTAGGTGTCAGTACTAGGTGTCAGTACCAGGTGTCAGTACCTGGTGTCAGTACCAGGTTCAGGTGTCAGTACCAGGTGTCAGTACCAGGTTCAGGTGTCAGTACCAGGTGTCAGTACAAGGTGTCAGTACCAGGTGTCAGTACCAGGTGTCGGTACCAGGTGTCAGTACCAGGTGTCGGTACCAGGTGTCAGTACCAGGTGTCAGTACCAGGTGTCAGTACCAGGTGTCAGTACCAGGTGTCAGGTGTCAGTACCAGGTGTCCGTACCAGGTGTCAGTACCAGGTGTCGGGTGTCCGTACCAGGTGTCAGTACCAGGTGTCAGGTGTCAGTACCAGGTGTCGGGTGTCAGCACCAGGTGTCAGTACCAGGTGTCAGCACCAGGTGTCAGTACCAGGTGTCAGGTGTCAGTACCAGGTGTCGGGTGTCAGTACCAGGTGTCAGTACCAGGTGTCAGTACCAGGTGTCAGTACCAGGTGTCAGGTGTCAGCACCAGGTGTCAGTACCAGGTGTCAGTACCAGGTGTAGGTACCAGGTGTCAGCACCAGGTGTCAGTACCAGGTGTCAGTACCAGGTGTCAGTACCAGGTGTCAGTACCAGGTGTCAGTACCAGGTGTCAGTACCAGGTGTCATCACCAGGTGTCAGTACCAGGTGTCAGTACCAGGTGTCAGTACCAGGTGTCAGTACCAGGTGTCAGTACCAGGTGTCAGTACCAGGTGTCACTACTAGGTGTCAGTACCAGGTGTCAGTACCAGGTGTCAGTACCAGGTGTCAGGTGTCAGTACCAGGTGTCAGTACCAGGTGTCAGTACCAGGTGTCAGTACCAGGTGTCACTACTAGGTGTCAGTACCAGGTGTCAGTACCAGGTGTCAGTACCAGGTGTCAGGTGTCAGTACCAGGTGTCAGTACCAGGTGTCAGGAGGCAGTCTCTGACTGTATAGACAAAGGTGCCATGCCATTCTGTGGCCTCAACTGTCAACTCCTTAATGGAAATATTCAAATGGTCTTGTGACTTTAAAATAGTCCTAGTAAATGGAGAGCAGAAATGAGCAATTTTTTTCTGAACCATTTTAAAATGGGTAACCTCTTGTTTGAAGCTGTCTGCTTCTTGATATATTTCCTCCTGGAATGTTTGGTTAAAGTGTTCGTACAGAAAGCAATCAATGTGCCTCCACTGGCAAAGGCGCTTATATAATTCATCATCATATATGGTCTTCTTATAGACTGAAGCCCTAAGGGGGGTATGCAGAATTTCCTGAAAAGTCCAACCTAGCCGACGTCTCATCAGTATCATTGACTCGTCGTAGTATTCTGTTATTCCAACAAAGAAGAGTTTCTTTGCATGAATGAAACTCTCATCATTTTGAGGCTTGTCAGCATTTTCCCCTATCCTAAATCTGCTACTATATTGTTGTCGAGTAAGTGTTCTAAGTTTTTCCTCATGTTTAATGCACCATTGTTTATCAGAGACATGGTCTAGTAAGGACTCGATAACATTGGTTGCATTGAGGCCCAGTGGTTTGACATAATTGAAATAGTGAAGCGTACTCTGCAACTGGTGGAGTGGGTGACGCAGCATTGTTATGTACCTTACCGGCTGCTGGATAATACTCTCTATAACATCAGGAACAAAGTAGGCATGGTCAAGAATAATGTTGTACTGACTACTTTTCCCATCAATAAATGATGGATTTAGCGCACCTAAGAATGTATCTCTGCTCGGTCCAGGTAAGCGCTGAAATGTTGCCACTGAAAGGTTGTGTCTTAATGCAAACCTACTCAGGATACCAGCAAGAGTGGTGGACCCTGTCTTATAGTGCCTGAGGAAGAAGATATTGAAGGATTTGTTCTTATCAGACAATTTCCCATGATTTGCAATATCAGCCAAATAGGTAATATTGGGTACTGATGATGACTTCCATATATCTGATGTTGCACTTCTCAGGCTTAGATATAGGACCAACAAGAATACACAAAACAAATGCACTGCTTTGAAATCCATCTGTCTGATTTTCATCGCTGTGGATTTCATTGTTCTGAAAAAGCAAAGTCACAGTGTTAAGGGATTGCTCATTTTTTAACAACAGGGGAGGGCGGCAAGATTTAGCGCGGAGCGCGTGAAATTTTTTCACCCCCCCCTAGAAGGGTCAAAATTGTTTACCCCCCCGGCAGGCCGAAAATTGTGCGAGTTCGCGCCCCTTTGTAGCATAGTAAAGGGCCGGCTTTTTTCCCTCAAAACAGGTTGAATTTTTTTGACCCCCCCAAGAGGGGTCTTAATTTTTTACCCCCCCCCGGTCAAGAGGTCCACATTTTTTTACCCCTCCCCCAAATCCACCACCCCCCTGTTGTTAAAAATTGAGCACTCCCTAAGGTGGTATGGGCAGATTATTTTTCCATATTTTGAAATTCGACATAAATTAGTTTCAAATGTTATCGCGCCTCTGCATGAACTTAAGGTTGACTAACCCTTGAACTGCTGGCCTTGAAAAAAATAATTTATGCATTAACCACCGGCCCTATGCAATGCGAATATGGGCTAATGGCTACCCAGCTAACAAAAAAACTGTATACGGTCGTAAAGCTGTAGGTCTGCTAAACATAGCAAAACCTGAAATGTTTGTTTCCAAACCATATACAAACGTTTTAAAACATTCTAACACGAATGTTCGTTTCCAAACCATGTACAAATGTTTTAAAATGTTCTAATACAAACGTTTGTTTCCAAACCAAATACAAACGTTTTAAAACGTTCTAGAAACGTTTTTTGTTAGCTGGGATAAGGAGTAAAATGTTGTTGTATTGTATGCATGATTTTCAATTTTCTGACAAGGAGACATAGTTTTTATGTTAAAATACTTCTGAAATTCTTCAAAAATATTTAATATTTGTTTTATAGGGATATTAGTCATTTGATTCTATTGCTGCCCTAGGGAGCACTGGCATATTTTAGAAATCAAAGTTGATTAGAGTTGCTTAAATCCTGCCTCGGCCAGTGTCTATCCTACCCATTGTGTAGCCTGGGAGCAGGCGGCCATCCAGCCCAATACACATCTTATAACTACCTCTTTCAATTATAGGTGTTAATACACAGTAGCCTTAATTACCCCCTGTGATCTAGATAAGAATCGGTCTGTAGATGGATGTGTATTCCCCAATACACACATTTTGCCCCACCAAACCAAAAATAAAGGCACTATCTATATGTAAGTCAAAGGAGATGCAGTTGCCTAGAATAACACAAAGATATTTGGAGGAGGGAACAGCTGGTAACAAGTTGTAGTAGTCTAACATCCATGTGATAACTAAGCTGTGTTGTCTAAGGGGGTGTTTTGGTGGCACTAAAAGCCGTTATTTTGGTTTTAGCTATATTCATCGACAATTATTTTGATGCACCAAGTTTGATAATTATCAAAGTCAGATTGTAACAACTGAATAGCTTGGCTTGTATCTTCTTAAGCAGAACAGGGGACAGTGTCATGAGCATATTATATGGAATTATTTTTGTGTGGTGTAGACATTTTGATACATGATTAATAGACCATTGGGGGACACCCCAACCACCGGATATAGAGGCGCCAGGGCCGGGCACAGAGACACGGGACTTTGATATCCACACACCTAGGTCAGGGTAATAACAATGGTAGTCTGACTGGCGGCCTATGAGGGCACCAGCCAGTATGTCATGGTTATTTTGAGATAAACTGAGGTACTCGTGGGTTATCTATTACTACTCCCACAGTGGACGGTGCGACAAAGCATTTCACACCTTAGTTATGTAATAGATAGACTATGGTTATGAAAGGGTATGTGGAATTAACCACAGCTTAAAGGTAGGGCCAGACGAGGGCGAAGCCCAAGTCACCCTACCAGCAAGCTGTGGTTAATTCTAGTACCTTTTCATAGCCATAGTCTGTCTGTTTTAAACCACAGCTGTAGGGTCATGTGAGTCTAAGGGAAAATAACCAAGGTGTGAATTCCCTTTTTTGTCTTACCCCTCCGCTATGGTTTAAATCCTAGGACCTTGTAATGATGTAATAGTAACAATAGTAGTGTGTCTGGTGTGCTATGATTGTGGTGCTTATATCTTACATTATATTCATACTTCAGACTCACAACCTCCTGGTTTAATGTTTACAAAGTGTATTCAGCTGTAGATAAGGTTATACTACCTGTGAGACGTCCATGAAGTGATGGCAGCTGTACCACCACTGTACACCGTGCGACCGGAGCTCTCACACGTCATGCACCAATAATCAGTAATTGCGGTGAACTCATAAACCCTTTGAGGACGCCATAATGCCTTAATGCATCATGCCGTTGGTCACCATGATGCATGCATGCATGATGCAGATCTTTGGTTGGGGTTGAGACACTCCCGAAGGATTGGCATTATGCACCAATACATCACCAGGACTACAAAGTGCATGAATGCATCATGCCCTTGTCATGATGCATGAATGCAGCCCTTGCGGGTAACTTCCTAGGGCTACAATGCTGTAGGGTCATGCGGTCCCGATGGAATTGACATAATTATTCCCGTAGAGTTGTGACGCCTGAGCGCAGCCCTGTTGGGTTACTTGCTTGGCTGGGTTGCATTCATGCCATAGGTTTAAACTGATCAGCTTGGTTATACCAGGACTGGATGACTGTATATAGCACAAGGTATGACACAGCTAAACGCCAATCATCTTTATACCCTAGATGGTCCTAATGTACAATGTATTTGGCCAAAACAGGTGACACCATCTGAAGTATAAAGATGATGGTGGACTAATTGGTTTGTATATTCCTAAATAGACAGCACTTCTGTCTATGTCCAAACCAATGGTACAGTGGGGCCATCTTGGGTATAAAGATAATTGGTGTCTAGTTCTGTTGTACCTTATGCTATATACAGTCATCCACTAACCAAGCTGATCAGTTTAAGCCTGTGGTTCATGCATATACCAGGGGCACATCAAAGCACAGTGTGGCCCTTAAAGGGTTAGACAGACTGGAACATCATGGCATGTACATGGAGTTTTAGGTCAGACGTATAACTGTTACGCATGACCTAGTATACTTCTGTTATCATTACCGTAACTCACATAATAGTGCTCCGGCGCCTTTTAATTGTCCCTATAAATAGCGAAAAAAACATAGACAATTGCCAACACCCCCTCGATACCGTCTCTGTCGTATTTCACGAGTGGGGGCTGGGGCTTTGAAGGATGCGCTCATGCCCCCAAAAATGAAATACGTTAGAGGGGTGTTAATGTAGCTAGGCTTATACGTGAGGTTTTACGGTAGTCATGTGCATCATATTTGACGTACACTCAAGTTTGGAGAGTGTGCTTCTCAATAGACCACATCCACATACATCCATGTATGAAAAATACAGTCATGCCATTTCCTTTGTTCTCTCAGCCAACCTTGAGCAAAATTAAATATGTTTAATGGCCCAATCAGCCGATTTAAAGGGGCATTCTCACCACTCGCACTTAACCACATAGTAGACTAGAACAGTACTAGAATTGTTAGTGGAATAAACTTGGTGATTATGCCACTTTAAGCCATGTCATGACTTTTGCGCCAGTTTGGTGGAGCAAAATGTGTGTTGGGGAATACACACCCATCTACAAACAGGTTTTTATCTAGATCACAGGGGGTAATTAATGCTACTCCATATTCACATCTATAATTGAAAGAGGTAGTTGTAAGATGTGTATTGGGATGGATGGCCACCGGCTCCCAGGCTATGCAACGGATAGGATAGACACTGGCCGACGCAGGATTTAAGCAACTCTAATCAACTTCTCCTTGTCAGAAAATTGAAAGTTCTGCATACAATACAACAACATTTTACTCCTTAGCCATTAGCCCATATCCTCATTGCATAGGGCCGGGGGTTAATGCATAAATTATTTTTTTCAAGGCCAGCAGTTCAAGAGTTCAACTTTAAGTTCATGCTGTGGTGCAATAACATTTGAAACTAATTCATGTAGAATTTAAGATATGGAAAAATAATCTGCCTATACCACCATGACACAGTGACTTTGCTTTTTCAGAACAATGAAATCCACAGCAGATGAAAACCACAAGGATGCATTTCAAAGCAGTGCATTTGTTTTGTGTATTCAGTGTGTTCTTGTTGGTCCTATATCTAAGCCTGAGAAGTGCAACATCAGATATATGGAAGTCATCACCAGTAGCTAATATTACCTATTTGGCTGATATTGCAAATCATGGGAAATTGTCTGATAAAAACAAATCCTTCAATATGTTCTTCCTCAGGCACTATATATAAGACAGGGTCCGCCACTCTTTCTGGTATCCTGAGTAGGTTTGCATTAAGACACAACCTTTCAATGGCAAAATTTCAGCGCTTACCTGGATCGAGCAGAGATACATTCTTACGTGCACTAAATCCATCATTTATCGATGGGAAAAGTAGTCAGTATAACATTCTTCTCGACCATGCCTACTTTGTTCCTGATGTTATAGAGAGCATTATCAAGCAGCCGGTAAGGTACATAACGATGCTGCGTCACCCACTCCACCAGTTGGAGAGTACGCTTCATTATTTCAATTATGTCAAACCACTGGGTCTCAATGCAACCAATGTTATTGAGTCCTTACTAGACCCTATCTCTAATAAACAATGGTGGATTAAACATGAGGAAAAACTCAGAATGACGAGAGTTTCATTCATGCAAAAAACCTCTTCTTTGTTGGAATAACAGAATACTACGATGAGTCGATGATACTGATGAGATGTCAGCTAGGTTGGACTTTTCAGGAAATTCTCCATACCCTCTTAGGGCTTCAGTCTATAGAAGACCATATATGATGATGACTTATATAAGCGCCTTTGCCAGTGGAGGCGCATTGACTGCTTTCTGTACGGACACTTCAACCATACTTTCCAGGAAGAAATATATCGAGAAGGGGACAGCTTCAAACAAGAGGTAACCTATTTTAAAATGAATTTTAAAATGAATCGCTCATTTCTGCTCTCCATTTACTAGGACTATTTTACAGTCACAAGACCATTTGAATATTTCCATTCAGGAGTTGACTATTGAGGTTACAGAATGGCACGGCACCTTTGTGTATACAGTCAGGGACTGCCTCCTGACTCACTTATCGTCTCCAGCTTTACTGGCCTTTTTCTACTATCAGCAGAACCCAGAAACAGAATGCACAAGCAGGAGTTCCGTCCAGAACTCCAGGATAAGTCAGAAGGTGTGTTATCTCTCTAGAACCTCCACCAGCATCGACAGCCTCCTGTCTGAACACAAAGCGTTCATGTGGTTCTGACACCAGGGGGGTGTTTCAGAAAAACAATGTAAGTTTAACAATGTAAGCAGGGTGTTACAGAAAGTTCCTTTTTCCAAACAGAAAAAATTCCTGCTGTTGACTCTACGTTAATTAACGTAAATTTTCATGTAAAAATCAGCACCACCTCCAGACATAGTGCGGTTATTAAATAATGTTAAGCAGTGATGATTCACTATATTTACGCTATTTCTTACTGACACATGGTATAAACAGCGTCTTGTCTGAACACCATTGCCCATTGCCAATGGCAATGGGCAATTGGCAAAGACTATGGGGCAGCGGCCATCTATAGCATGGCTTGGACTAAAACCCTGGACCTTCAGATTAGAAGTCAAACGTCATAACCATCACAGTATGGCATCTATTGTAGAACGATTTACATAGAAAGGTATATTCATCCAGCCCGGTATTTTTCTCACCACATTCTAATGCCTTTTTATTTTAGATATCAAAGCCTTGAACCTTGAACAAATAGTCGTCCAAGTAGAAATTTATATTGTATGAATGTTTGCGGGATAATCATGTAAGCCGAAGGATTCACTTACCGTAAAAAGTCTCATAGTAGCCACGGCTAGTATGCGAGTCGGATCGCTGGTGTGGCTTGTAGGATCAGGCCAGAGTCAGGGTGTGACTTATAGGCCAGGTTTTGCGACTATAGTACAGTTCTAGAGTCACCATAATCAGATCGCCAGTGTGGCTTATAGAATTAGCCCAAAGTCTAGGTACAGCTTATACGTGAGTTAGGCCTATATGTGAGGTTTTGTGGTGGTGAAAATGCTACAGCTTAAGTGATTTAAACCACCAGAAATAAACTGAAAATCAAATGGTCATTATGAACAAAACTGATTCATTCAATACACTTCATTATTATCATCAACTCCGCCTTCATCAAATTATTTTGTGTTTAGTTTCTTTTGTTAGAGAGCTTTATGGGATATAGATTGCTATTTTATCAGTACTGCTCTTTGTGTGATTTCCAAGAGACCTCATGAGTTTGGAAGTGTGTGGCAACGCGGCCAAATCCACAATTTATCAAGTTTCCAGGTAAAAGTCCCAGAAGTGTCTCTGGCCGTTTTGTTGTGCAGAAGTATACAACACTATGGATGGGGAATATGTGTGTTGTAACGTGCGGCTATACAGCTTGTTTGATTTCCTAATGCGACCAAATCTCTTTTCTTTCACTTTATATATGAAGCATCATTCTCAGCTGGGGAGTGCTGCTTTAAAAGAATACTATGTACCCTCTTCTTTTCAGGCAAAATTATGAAATTAAATCGTCATAATTTGATAACTGTTCTTCAGAGCTTTCTCTATAATACACCAAAATGACTGTAAAACAAACCCCTTTCATATTTCTTGAATTAGAATGATGGTTGCTAGGGTTGGAACGTGAATGGAACAAAAACATTATTTTTTAGGTTATTTTTGTTTGAACAGCTCTATGGGGGTACACTGTTAGAGGTAAGTAGAGTAGCTTCACAGTATAAAAGAAAGTATTTCCAGTATGACCTACTGTTTAGCTACAAACTCACCTACTGTAATCCGCAATCTGGAGATCATTGTTTTGAGTCACAACTTGGCACAAAAGGTAGTACTGTTGAAATGTGCGTAAAACATATAAACTATATACAATTCCTTTTATTAAAATATTCTCTAGCTAACATGTCAATAAAGGTATAAATGTAGGTCAAATGGGTTAGAGAAATATGAAAAGGAAAACGTATTTCTTATTGTTCCAAGGTGAGACTCAAACCCATGATCTCCAAATTGAGGATTACACTAGACAGTGGGAGGTGATGTGTAGCTAAACAGTGTGTAATACTGGAGACCAAAATACGACCTTCCTTTTATACTATAAATCTACAGTATATCCTATTGTGCAGCTACACTAACTTCTGACAGTGTAGGTATGCATGAGAGCCCAACCACATCCACAATTCATACAGTGTGGAGTTTAGCAGACTAATTTCAGTCTGGCGGAACTAGTTTTCCGCAGAACCGGAAGTAGCCATGTTTCCTACATATCTATACACAGTGATGAAACAGGAAGTAGCCTGGTACAGCAGTTCCTTGGTATGAGTTTGGAAATTGGTTATGTGGTATATATGATGCAGGTGACTTGATGTATGAGTGATATAAGCCAAGGACAGGGCAATTGTCCAAGGCGTCAGCCACGGATAATTACCATTGTCCAAGCTTATAACACTCATGCAGCTAGTCATGTGTATCATATCTGGCTTACACCCACAGTAGGAGAGTGTGCTCAGTGGACCTTGTCAACATACAGCCATGTATGTAGAATACAGTTAGGCCATTTCTATTGTTCTCGCAGCTAACTGTGGTGTAATACTAGATAAACAAATTATACAAAACAAGTCATAGCATAATGATACAGTTATATGTTCCTGAACTTCTGAATTTGTGTCCCGGGACCATTATCTTTCTGTCACAGCATTAAAATTTACCACTGTTAACCATAAGATAACCTGAGAGTTCAGTGTTTTAGCTTCAATATTTAGGAATGAAACAGAATTTTATAAACTCCTATATTTTATCAAATCCTATACTTTCAGATATTTCTTCCCGGGCTTATGTATACACTATATTTTACTATTCATAACCACCATGAACGCTATACTTGTACGGCATTTAGACTGTGTGAGCATGTACATTGGGAATTCAGATCCAGGCTTTCTGTAATTAGGGATCTTATGTCCATTTTTTTATGCCGAAGTGGTGGCGTAGCCACCTGGTGGTGCCGCCAGGCACTACCAGAACGAGGTATATGATGTTTGCACTTTGCCAGAAGTCAGAACGGGCACCGCCATCTTGGATTGTGCCGCCATCTTGGATCAAGGTGTCACAACACAAGTTTATGCTATTTGATAACAATAATATTAATCAACCTTTGATAGTTCCTGAGGTCGATTATAATTATACCTAACCCCCCTAACATTGACCCAAGGAATTCAATGGTTCTATTGGTTTGTTGCTAGTACAGCTGGTTGCCTAGCAACAGCTATTCTAATTGTTTATCTGCCTAGCAACACACATTTCCATGGTCCTGAGGTTGATTATAATCATAACTACCCCCCATAAATTCGATGCAAGGAATTCAATGGTTCTTTTGGTTTGTTGCTAAGACAGCCCGTTGCTTAGCAACAGCTATTCTTATTGTTTATCTGCTTAGCAACACACATTTCCATGCTCTTGAGGTTGATTTTAATCCTACCTACCCCCCTCAAAAGGACCCAAGGAATTCAATGATTCTATTGGTTTGTTGCTTATACAGCTGGTTGCCTAGCAACAGCTATTCTAATTGTTTATCTGCCTAGCAACACACATGTCCATGGTCCTGAGGTTGATTATAATCATACCTACCCCCCTAAAATGGATGCAAGGAATTCAATGGTTCAATTGGGTTGTTGCTAAGACAGCTGGTTGCCTAGCAACACACATTTCTATGGTGCTGAGCTTGATGATAATTATGGCAACCCCCCTAAAATGGATGCAAGGAATTCAATGGTTCTTTTTGTTTGTTACCCCCCTAACATGGACTCAAGGAGTTCATAGGAACTACCATATTTGAAGTTATATTATCCTTCCACCCTGTTTATTTGGTGTCTTGAATGGATCCCCCTCAAATATACCAACCATGTAGACAATATGTTTCTTAAATGCAAGAATTGCGGTTGTTGCCGCGTATAAAAATGCCTGAGGCCGCAATTCTTGTTATGAGTTATGTCGGGTTTGCTAAAGGTTACTATTTGGATAGAAATCAATATTTTTTACTTGTCTATAGCCTTCCATACAGTGTCCCAATGAAAAGTGCTGCATACTTCATGAGGATTAGATCACTCTTTCTACATGTAATCTCTCATCAAAGTCAGTCTTGTAGGTTTCAGTTCCTCAACAGGGCCACCCATGGATGGTTTACCCTAGCCATGTCCGGCCCCTACACCAGCATAACACAGACAAACCTCATGCATGCTGGGTTTCAGTGTCAATGCAAATGATTGAAAAAGGATAAAGGAACACTATTCATACTGAAATGTATTCTTCCCATGATTGTTGCATACAATATCAATCCCTCATATATACATGTCTATATAGCACTTTAACTGCCTCAATCAAATCGCCAATTTAACCAGCTAACAAAGTTTACAATGCATGGTTACCAAGGTGTATACAACATAGCTGTCATTATCCACCAGAAGCGACATCTAAATCTTTCATGATTAGCGTCATCTGCTCTGATGTTAAGGTGAGTGTAGCAGCTCAAGTACATTCTTAATTTATCCAGTTTCCAGTAAAAGACAAGGAAGTGTTTGCCGTTATAATATTGCATAGGAGCATATGTTAGTATGATGTGTAATATCAGTATTGGTAAATACAGGTCTCCAGCTTGCTTGATTTCTTTACAAGAGTCAATTTCATTACATTTTATTTGACTGTTCTTTATAAGTGAGTTTTTCAAAGAAGCAGCATTCTCAGCTTGAGAATATTAAGATAAATTTAAACCTGAATTAACCCCAAATGCATAAACAAATTTTCTGGCCAGCATTATGTCTGGAAAATCTTTACTAACCCCTGCACCTTCTCCAAATCTGCTGGAATCAAAGATGCACTACATGCTAATTAGCAAATTGATGTTTCATGGTTTCAATGTTTTCAACCACCTGGACTTTTCCTCGGGGGCCTATTTTTTGAAGTCACTCAATGTGTGATTGTAAGAGGGTGGACATTTCTAATCATTTATAGTTGTGAGGAATAAATGCAGCATTGTCGAATTTATTTACAAGAGGTACATTCTTGTATCATAATGACTCTCAGCGAATCAATGCAGCAGATTCTAACTGCAGCCATGTTTAGGTATGCATGAGAGCCCAACTACATCCAGTATTCATCCTGTGGTGCTGGTTACCTTGTGCACATGTATACATAGTTAACATGTTTACAATGTTAGGGATCAGGGATACAGTGTTGAGTTTAGCAGACTAATTTCTGTCTGGCGGAACTAGTTTTCCGCAGAACCGGAAGTACCTATGTTTCATGTATATCTATGCTACTGGTGAATCCACAAGAAGTACCCAATACACCAAAAAGTATATACAACGTTATATAACATTTGACTATTGCTCCGTAAAGCGTTTTTAACGTAAAATAACATATTTTTGTTAGCTGGGTAGCCTGTTTCCCCTATATATAAAACTTCATTAGTTGGTTCTCTGGTATCTATCCATTGAATTAGGCTTGAGTGCT
>CANHQG010000790.1:0-16673 GCA_947462335.1 Harmothoe impar
AACGTTGTATTGTAACGGGACCCAGCAATGCTGAGTGTCATTGCACCCTATGCCCCTCACCCACCACCCTTTTCCCTGCACCAGAAACACCCTACTTCCTGGCTTCCCTAGAACTGAGTGGTGGGCTGAATTCCTGGTACTGAGTAACTCAAGGTATCATAAGGGACATGCAGCCCCCCACTCAGGCAGACTTGATCCTGATTCCCTGGTAGCCACATTGACCCCCACAGACACAGACTCTGCTTGGTGGTTAGTGGCAGTGGGATGAGAGGACAAGTGGACACTACAGGATTGAGGTAAGGCACTGATCATTGCATTTGTGTACTCCTTGCATTTGTGTACTCCTTGTATCATTGCTATTAGACAATATATATTCTTTAGATGTATTTCTTTGTGTTTGTTTCACTTCCTTTGTAAAGGGTAGCTAGTACCCACCACCTTTTAATAGTCCCTCATTTCGGCACCTACCACTAAATTAGCCCCATCCAGCTACCCTGTTACAACTGGTGGCAGCTGGTGGGTGATTTCCATCATCACTGATACTTCCATCATCTGTTCTTTGTCTCACCACATCGGTGTCACTGCATAGGTTTACCAGACGCAGGAGGAACTCCCTGGTATACTCTGTTCCTGTGTATCCATGTTGGTGTTACCTTGTCTTAATAAGTCTTTCCCACTGCTTGGCTTGTCTAATCCCTTTAGTTAATTCTAATTGGTGGTAAAATCGTTTTTAGACCCCTGCCAAAAACTCTAGACTGACCAGAATAATTTAAGGTATACTAGTCAGGCTCTATACTATTTAAGGAGGAAAAGAAAAGTCACTCTCACAAACCCAGATTATTTTACTGGCTATGTTCAAAATTACTATTTTAATTCTCATTTTCTGAACTTGTGTTGTGTGCTATATCAGCCTACACCACATGTCTGGTAAGCACCCTATCACCATACACCCTTACCCTAGATCCCAGACCCCCCTCCACTCCTCCACCTCCTAGCTGTCACCAGATGGGTTAGCCCAGGCGATATGCGCAGGATTCAGGTGGAATCGTGCAAACTTGTCGTGAAAGCATGAAATCGGATTCGCTTAAAGTTTATGTCCATAGGATCAATTTCAGAGTTGGAGCCACCCAGAAAAACCATTATTCCTAGCAGAGCAGCCATTTTGTTTTGGCATTACCAAATCACACTTTTCCTGCAAAAACTCCATATTTAGATGTGTTACAGTGACAAATAGTTCAATCAGGCATATCATGCTTGAAGTCCATGTCCATAAGATGAATTTCAGAGTGGAAGCCATCCAAAAAAACCATTATATCACCCATGGCAGCCATTTTCTACTGCCATACCCAAAACATACCAATATACACATGACCTTCTTTCAACAATCAAAAAGTTATCAAATTAGGAAAAATAGGTCAGTCACTCATGTCATCCTTGAAGTTCATCTCCATATGATGAATCTCAGAGTTGGAGCCACTCGGAAAACTCATTATTAGAGTCATAGCAGCCATTTTGTTTTTCCCATCATTGAAACATACCTAAATGCATACTAACTCAATTAATTTCTCATGCTGGCTTATTATTGGGACAAATTATCCAGTTGGACATGGCATGCTTGAGGTCCTTGGCCTCATAATAAATCTGACGGTTGGAGCCAGCAAACCGGCTCATAAAAACAGCCAAGACAGTCATTTTGTTCTATCATCATAAAAACCCATATTTCATTCAATTGTACAAAAACTAAGTTCATTAAGGGGACAAATAATTCTGTCTGTCATGGTATGCTCAATGTCAGTGTCCATATTATGAATCCCAGTGTTGGAGCCACCTGGAAAAGCCATTTTTACAGCCATGGCAGCCATTGTGTTCTCCAATAGCTAAAGCATACCAATATACACATGCCCTTCATCGCACATTCAAAGAGGTATAGAATTGTGATAAATACTTCAATCATATCATGCTTAAAGTCCATGTCAATGTGTTGCATCTCAGAGTTGGACCCACCCGAAAAGCCCATTGTTACAGGACAGGCAGCCATTTTGTTTTGGCATCACCAACTCAAACAGTTCCTACAGTAATCCCATATCAACCAGTCATGTGCACCTTTAAGTCAATGTGAATATCACAAATCTAAGACGTGGAGTTGTCCTGAAAACCAATTATTATGGCCATGGCAGCCATCTTGTTCTCACATCCCCCAAAACATACCAATATACACATGTACTCAATCTGACATTGAAAAGGATATGAAATTGAGATGAATAGTGCTGTCATGTCATGCTTAAGGTCTGTGTGCATGTGATGAATCTTAGAGTTGGGGCCATACTAGAAAAAACATTATTACAACCATGGCAGCCATTCTGTTTTACCATCAAGTAAGCCAACAGCTAAATAAATTATGTGGACAAATTTTTCTATGAGTCATATCATGGTTAAAGTTTGTGTTAGTATGATAAACATCAGAATTACAGCCCCAGAGAATGCCCATTATTACAGCAATGGCAGACATTTTGTTCTCCCATCTCCAAAAACATACCCACATACACATGACCTTCATCAGACATATAAAGAAGAATGATGTGGGGACAATTAGGTCAGTCAGTCATATCTCTATGAAAGTCCATGTCCATATAATTTATCACAGAGTTGGAGCCACCAGAAAACCCATTATTACAGCCAGAGCAGCCATTTTGTTCTACCATGATAGTTTTCCTTTAGTTTACCAACAAATGTGGGCAGGCAAGCAGAAAGGGGTATCCCCGCGGGATTAGTACCAATTTTAGCCACCAGGGGGCTCTACCATGGCCTAAAATGAAAGAAACAGGCTAATATTTGCTTTTTGGTACTTTTTTCTGGTGAATTTAGTAGTTCTATACAAAACATTCCATTTTTGGTGGAACGCTTCCTTATTTGGAATGTGAAAGAACGTTTTAAAGCCTAAACGGGTGTTTTTGTTGATATGTGTTGCCATGGAAACATGATTTTCATTCCAAATAAAGAAAATAAAGAATCCCATTGATGGAATGATTCACGAGGATTACTATGGTCAAAACAGAATTAAAATATCATTTCTAGATCAAAATCTATGGCCTATAGAATGAAAATGTATCATGATTTTCTAATTATTCTTATCATGCTTATTAGATGGAGATATCTTGAAAACTATGAGACTTAGTGCTAATTTGGGTTTTGGATAGGGCAATGCCCACCCATGTTCAAATAGCAATTTCTCAAAAACAAGAAATGATATCTGCTTGTGTGATATTTCGCTGGAAAGCTTATTATATCAATTTTAAAGTTGACATTTTCGTTGGACACCCCTTTTCCCTTGCCTGTACACAAATAAGTACAGTGTATAATAATATTGATGATTTGTTTTCTCAGTCATGTCCTGCTAAAAGTATATGTCCATATGATGAATCTCCCGCTTGCAGCCACCCAAAAAAAGAAAATCATGACACCAATGGCAGCCATTTTCTTATACCATGATACACATGTTTTCTTCAACTACCCAAAAGCTAAATATATTATGGCAAAAAGGAGTTTTGCCACTCATGTTATGTTTAAAGTTTATGTCCATGTAGAAGAAATTACAGTTGGAGCCACCTAGAAAACCTGGTATGAATATGTGCAGTCATTGACAATGAAAATGGCTGCCATGGCCAACTCTGGGATTCATTATATGGACATGGACTAAAAGTAAGACATGACTGACTGACATATTTGTCAAAATATAATACCTTTTTGTAGGTCCAATAAAGTTCATGTGTTTATTGGTATGTATTGGTGTTTGGAGAGCAGAATGGCTGCCATGGCTGCAATAATAGGTTTTCTGGGTCACTGGACGTCTAAGATTCATTGTATGGACATGGACTTTAAACATGACATGACTGACAGAACATTTGTGACCGCTTGATATATCTAATTGTTAGATAATAGAAGCAAAGAAAGGATTTTATGATGGTTGAATAAAATGGCTGCCATGGCTGTAATAATAATTTCTCAGGGTGGCTCCAACTCTGGGATTCATTATATGGACATGGGCAATGAATATGACATGACTAACTGACCTATTTGTCCAAATATTATACCTCTTTATAGGTCCGATGAAGGTAATGAGTATATTGGTATGTATTGGTCATGGGAGAACATAATGGATGCCATGGCTGTAATAATGGGTTTTCTGGGTGGCTACAAGTCTGACATTCACTATATGGACATGGACTTTAAGTATGACATGACTGACAGAACAGTTTGTCCACATATTTAACTGAAATGTTGGTCAATTGATGCAAGAAAGGGTTTTCATGATGATAGAACAAAATGGCTGCAATGGCTTTAATAATCAGTCTACGGGATGGCCCCAACCCTGATATTCATGGTCATGCTATGGACTTTGAGAATGACATGTCAAACTGAAGTATTTTTCCTATTCATACCCCTACATTTATCTTCAATTAAGATAAAGTGTTTGCAGGTACGTTTTTATTCACGGAAAATAAAAATGGCTGCCATGGCTGTAATAATGGGTTTCCAGGTGGCTCCAACTCTGGGATTCTTCATATGGGCATGGACTTTAAGCATGACAGGAGCGACTGACCTATTTGTCATTATTTTATAACTTTTTGTAGGTCAGATGAAGGTCATGTGTTTATTGGTATGTTTTGGTGATGGCAGAAGAAAATGGCTGCCATGGCTGATAAATTGGGTTTTCGGATGGTTCAAAGTGTGAGATACATCATATGACTTTAAGCTTGACATGATCAATTGATCCATTTGTCACAGTTATGCACCCAAATGTGGGGTTATTGTAGGAATTTGGGAATTTGGTGAAGCCAAAACAAAATGGCTGCCCCACATTAAATAATGCTTATATTGGGTGGCTCTAACTCTGAAATTCATGTTATGCATGTGGACTTCAAGCGTGTTTGATTTCACGCTTCTAGGACCATTTGCACGATTATTTCACGTATCGCCTGGGCTAGGTAAACCCTAACTGTTAAGGCCAGGCAAAGAAAAGGAGCATGTTGCTGTGTTCCTTTCCCACAGTTTGATTGTGATTTAAATTGGTTACCATTTCATTTAGAGTATATTCCTCTAGAGCAAGTGATCTTTTTCACTGTTTGGTTGTGATTCGAAACCGGTTTGGTAAATCCACTTTAAATTCATTCTAAATCATTGTCTATGAAGTGGTTTTCTGGTACTTTCTTTTTCTGTAGAATAAAGGCAGTATTCACGTGATTACAGACCCTTGGATAGATAACATTTTATTTTTTGGAACTCATTATCTGTAAAATTTAGTTCCTAGTAAATCCCGTAGGATAAAGGCAGAATTCATGTGGTAGAGTCTTCTAACTGTTTAGTTATGCAAAATCGTTTTTGGTTATCATAGTGGTCATTGGGCACTAAAGTAATTATTAGAAGGGCATTTTTCATGGTAAAATAGCCATGAGAAGGCTAGATTCTCACCATTTTCATATAGAAAATTCTATTTAAAACCTAGAATTGTCTAGAAATCTTTAAGGCCTACCCAGGACATCCTGTTACAATTTCAATGGTCACATTTTCAGAGAAATTCCAAGTACAAATTGGGTGCATTTATTGAGTCACTTAGGGGCATTTCTTTAAGATAGTTTGAGTCACTCGGGTGCACTTCCTGAAAATGGTTTGAGTCACTTAAGTGCACTTCTTGAGAATATTTCCTGAGTCATTTAGGTGCATTTGAGTAATTCTAGGGGCATATTCAAGTTCCTGTGTAACCACCCCCTCAGTCCTAACCCATTTATCTCCAGTTGTCAGCACTGTTGTCCTTGCTCCCCCCTGCACCCTGACCTCTGTGACACCTTACCACAAACACAGTCCTGTTTATGTCATCATCTTGGGGGCAGTTCTAGACACCCATACCAGTCTATCAAACTCATTCCCTTTCCTTCTATAGAATAGACTTTGTTTTGAAAATATTCTGTGACATATTATCACAGTTCTCTGTATTCTGAGCATATTTTGACAAATAGATATTTTGCCAATTGTAATAATTGCTATCAGAAGTCACTTAAAGACTTCTTTAATATTGACTATTTGTCCCTTTTTCTGACTAGATTGTCTACTGTTTGTAAATAGAATCTGAGTGTTGTGAACAGGTTCTTAGAATCCCAGCTGTTTCTATTGACAGTACAGTTTCACAACACTATGCCAAACTAGATAGCTGTTTAGACAGCCTTCCATTTACATTTATATCTAACTGTGTATACTTAGGTACTGTTATTCAGATGTATTGATGTTTCATGGAGTACACAGATGTATGGTAATCATTGATATCAGTGTCTTACCCACTGTCAGGTCAAGGTATTTTCTAAAGTTTAATAAGAAAGAAAAGAAAGAAAAGACATATAAGGCCATAATCACAGGCCTTGGCACATCTATATTAACTGTATTGTTGTGTGCCTGTATTCAAATTTTGGTTGCATCTAGGGCAGATTATCCCTACTTCACTTGCACACTTGGCAAGCCTCACTTTGACCTGACTATAAATCCATTGTTACTGGTTCTTATGTTTGTCCTTTTATTAACATGTGTACATTAGCAACATAGTGATATCTATAACACCTATAGGTAATACAGCCAGGTGTATTGTACAAATCATCAAAATTAGGATAATTATTGTAAAAACTCACAGATTATTGAATGGGCAACTTAACACTAAGTGTACCATTGACCTAGCCTCAGGCATAGTCTGACCTTATGGTAATTAGGCACTGTATGTGATATATATACACCCTTCAATACCTCTTTCCAAGCAGTACCACTTTGATTTTTGCTGAGACTTTAGCAATCTATTTATCTCCTTTTCTATATTTGACCTTTCTAAATAAAATCTAAAAATTAAAAAAAAATAGAAAAAAAAGAAGAAATCATTGTTTGCACCTGGCTGACACTTCGACAGGACAGACTACTGTACACCCCACCTGGTCACACTTATGTGTGGCTAGGCTCACCAAACCAGGTAAATGTATTTAATTGTTCTTGTAAATTTGAGATTCAGTCTATCGCTCCAGGATGTCCCTGTCTGACAACCGGGCGGGGTCTCGGGCCTCCAGCCCAGTCCACTCAGGATATGAGACTCGTAGTGAGTCTTATGGGTCTGAGGATTGCGTCTCCTCTGCAGGCTCCATGCCATCTCTAGAGGATGTGTCGTCCATACATAATCTGCAATCACGGCTTGCAGCAATAGAGAGAGGACAGACAGAGATGTTTGCTCGTATGGATAGGCTGCAGGAGAGAAGTGATGGTCGGATAGAGAGGCTGGAAGAGAGACTGATAGAGGCAGTGGTTAAGCGATTAGACAGAATTGCCGATTTATGGCTATCTGAATGCCGTGGTACTACTGGTAGGGTAGAAGACAGTGTGTATGGGCCACATATCTGTAAGGAAAAGTGGCACAGAAGGAATGCACCTTCTAATCATGTATCTTCTGCTTCACACATGTGGCCCAAGCCTGAACAAAGGCCTGGCTCCCAGCCTGTTCCCATTAAAGGAGAACGAGGTACCAATGCAGCTGCCTGGCTGGGCCCCTTTAGAGGCAGGCCGGGTACCGACACAGCTGCCCAGCTGGTCCCCGTTAAGGGCAGGCCGGGTACCGATAAACCTGCCCAGCCAGTCCTCGCTTGCAGGCCGGGTATCGATGCACCTGCCCAGCTGGTCCCCGTTAAAGACAGGCCGCGTTCTGACACAGCTGCCCAGCCAGTCCCCGTTAAAGACAGGCTAGGTACTGACACAGCTGCCCCGCCAGTCCCCGTTGGTGACAGGCCGGGTACCAAGACAGCTGCCCCGCCAGTCCCCGTTAGTGACGGGCCAGGTATCGACACAGTTACCCAGCCGGTCCCTTTTAGAGACAGGCCGGGTACCGAGACAGCTTCCCAGCCAGTCCCCATCAGAGACGGGCCGATTACCGACACAGCTGCCCCGCCGGTCCCCGTTAGAGACCGGCAGAGTACCGATTCAGCTGCGCCACAGGTCCCCGTTGGAGACAGGCCGGGTACCAAAACAGCTGCCCCGCCAGTCCCCGTTAGTGACAGGCAGGGTGCAGACCCGCCTGCCAAGCCGTTCTCCCTTAGAGGTGGAGAGCTAGATGACAGCGGGGGTGGGATGGATGTAGACCCACCTGCCAAGCTGTTCTCCCTTAGAGGTGAAGAGTTAGATGACAGTGGAGGAGGGCTGGGTATAGCCCCGCCTGCCAAGCCACTCTCCCTTAGAAGTGGAGAGCTAGATGACAGTGGAGGAGGGCCGGGTATGGCCCTGCCTGCCAAGCCGTTCTCTCTTAGAGGTGGAGAGCTAGATGATAGTGGGGGCGGGATGGGTGTAGACCCACCTGCCAAGCCATTCTCCCTTAGAGGTGGAGAGCTAGATGACAGTGGGGGTGGGATGGCTATGGCCCTACCTGCCAAGCCACTCTCCCTTAGAGGTGGAGAGCTAGATGATAGTGGGGGTGGGATGGGTGTAGACCCACCTGCCAAGCCACTCTCCCTTAGAGGTGAAGAGCTAGATGATAGTGGGGGCGGGATGGGTGTAGACCCGCCTGCCAAGCTGCTCTCCCTTAGAGGTGGAGAGCTAGATGATAGTGGGGGCGGGATGGGTGTAGACCCACCTGCCAAGCCGTTCTCCCTTAGAGGCGGAGAGCTAGATGACACTGGGGGAGGGATGGGTGTACACTCACCTGCCAAGTCAGTCTCCCGGAGAGGCAGCAGGCCAGACTTCAGAGTAGGTGGAACAGGTAGTAGCGCACCTGGTAAACTGCTCTCCAGTAAATGGGGTCAATTTATAATAGCAAGGCTGGACCACTCATTCTACCCAATGAGCTCCCGAATAAAGGGTGAAACAGCTACAAAGTGGGTAGTTGCTACACTCACGTCAAACGTAGGCCTTGGAAATAGCGTGGCAATTTGAAAGTGTCACTAACCACTAATTTACACCTTTGTATTTCAGATAACTAATCAGATCCTTCTTTTTTAGAAATGTTCCAACATACTTATTCATAATTCATTTTCATAGAAATCATTAAAATTCGATTGTTGGAATGAGTTAAGAATACAATGTTCACACCTGAAGCAATAGTCTTTTATGATATTATCTCAGTTACTTAAGTATTGCTGTGTCATAATATTGGTTGACCTATATGAAAAATGGACATTAAGGCATATTGATTATATTGATTTTGGGAAGTGTTATATCATTGGGATATTTCAACAAATGCATCAGGGGGAATGTGGGGCACAACTGCATCTATGTTATCTTCTAAAATGTTATTGGGGAAAGCTGCATACATTTGTCTTACTGCTATAGACATCGCTTTCTATTAATGATCAGTGAATGTCATTATGTAGCCACCAGCAACCTGTATTCATTTATAATGGTGAGAGCTACATTTCAACAATTTTGAGTGCGCAAAATATTTGGTACAAGTGTGTTCTTCAATCAAAAAGAGAAAAGTGGTCATTTCTCTAGTTGTCCCATAGTGCAAGTTCTTGATCCTACTCAAATCTATATGTGTGTCATTCATCCATGATCAATGATAATGCCAATGACTTTTGATGAAGTCCAAAGAATCATGAACTCTTATGAACTCTTATGTCAGTGCCTTAGTGATCCAAAGACTCAGTGTGCCGTATCTGGACATATCATCCTCGTCTATCAGAAGGTAACCCTGGACTTGACATTGCTATCCTGTGGTGCGAAGCTGTTACCACAGAGAGGCCTGTGTCTCTAACCTTCATGCTGACCTATAACTATGCTGGACTTACTCTACAACACCTGTGTGCCTCTTCCCTCGCTCTCCTTCTATAGGACACCAATCTAAGCTATATGCTACTGCTCTCTTCATCCAAGCGGCTCATATGAAGTGTTCATTTCTAATTTACATCTTGAGTAGTTGGCTTAGAATAAGGAGTCGAGTTGGGAAGTTGAGGCAACTTCAAAGACAGTGTTCGCGCTATAACTACCGGCTAGGATGTGGACTTCTATGGTATCACCTGTGGGCCGCCACTGCTTACATCGACATGCATGCTGGGCCCGCATACAGTGTCATAAGTAGTGGCCAGCTCTGACTATGCCATATGTCATCACAAACATGTCTTTCCACATCAGCCAGTAACCCTTCATCTCATCATGGAAGTCGTACACTGGCACCACATTTAAGAGGACTACACGATCTAGAATGACTGAGGCACTTAGACACATATATATGCCATACAAGAGACTGTCAGGGTCATCCTACACCAATGAACTCTTTTACTCTCATGACCCATATTCTAATATCTCATTATGTTATTGCACTGCCCTTTCTTATCATGAGTGAATCTTGTGTATTGTACTGTGGGGTAATTGGAGGAATGATCTGGTCATTGAATAACACACACAATATTTTACGGTTATGGATTATGATCAACGCGATATATGCAAATTTTATATCTATGTAATCATTCATAGCCGGTGCCTTGCCTCACAGGTAAAAGTAAGCGTATATGTATTTTAACGTAGGGATTTACCTCAGACACAATGTCAAGATTATTTGAGTTAAGGTTATATCTTGTCCTATTCTACTTGGCAGCCAGTGAAATTGTATGGGTTCAAAATTCAAAATTTTATGGTGGGACTGCTCGAGGACGAGCAGAAAATAAGGAGGGGAGTGTGTAACGGGACCCAGCAATGCTGAGTGTCATTGCACCCTATGCCCCTCACCCACCACCCTTTTCCCTGCACCAGAAACACCCTACTTCCTGGCTTCCCTAGAACTGAGTGGTGGGCTGAATTCCTGGTACTGAGTAACTCAAGGTATCATAAGGGACATGCAGCCCCCCACTCAGGCAGACTTGATCCTGATTCCCTGGTAGCCACATTGACCCCCACAGACACAGACTCTGCTTGGTGGTTAGTGGCAGTGGGATGAGAGGACAAGTGGACACTACAGGATTGAGGTAAGGCACTGATCATTGCATTTGTGTACTCCTTGCATTTGTGTACTCCTTGTATCATTGCTATTAGACAATATATATTCTTTAGATGTATTTCTTTGTGTTTGTTTCACTTCCTTTGTAAAGAGTAGCTAGTACCCACCACCTTTTAATAGTCCCTCATTTCGGCACCTACCACTAAATTAGCCCCATCCAGCTATCCTGTTACAGTATAACGTCTTTTTATTTACTGGGTTGTGGTCAGTATGATTGACATATGAGGGTCCCCTGGGCGTCTCCAGTTTAGATTCTAACATGAGCGACCAGTGGCGACAACAAGTCAATATATTTTAAGGAGTTATGCATTGTATGTATCAAGTAATAAGCCATTTTCCTATTCCACTATATCAGGAGGATTGCTAGGAAAGCCAATGTAAATGAAACAAATATAAAACACAAATTCTTCAGCACGTGCAGTGTCCTATGATTGGCCCTTAAGTGGCCATTTATTGCCCATTAAACCCGCAGTTCTTACTGCACGTCCAGTAACAGTCAGAGTGCAGTCGGGACAGGTACTCAGCTCTATATATAGGGGCGCTAGACCTTTAAACCTGACCGCTCATTTAGATAGCATTCACCCTCGGTATGCAAATGGCACGTCCGTGATAGCTCTCCTAAGTGCCCGGACAACGTTCAGAGGGCAATCTTAATCCTATCCTAAACTGTCTTAATCTGTGCCGTCTGAGAGAACCGGCAGACGAGGACAGGTGAGCGACAGGTGCGGAAAGCCACTCTCTCCATAGAGAGGGCTTGATGCATGGTCTTCTCGGTACTCCGTACCAACAGAGGAGGGCAGACATTAGGCCTGGGAGACTGAGAAACTTTCACCAAAATATGATACCCATTAAACTGTCTTAATCCTATCTTAAACTGTGTTAGACTATCTTAAAAGTCTTACTAAGCAAATGGAGATGACACCACTAGAACTTGTAGTGGTAAGCCTACACAATCCATCATAGGATAGGCTAGTTAACTAGTATGTAATGGGGGCCTTCGCCCACCCCTATTTTATTCCCTTTCTTTTAGATGTTTATGTTGTCTCATCTGGGTGTAGGATATACTTTAAAGGCATACCTCAGGTAGCATAGTGTGGGTATGTAGGTGGCAGATACAAGGGGAGCTATCAGATTAGATCTTAAGATTGCGCTCTGGACGCTTGTCCTCGCACCCAGGAGAACTATCACGTATTTGCATGCAAATGACCTGTCAGACCCTCCTTTGTCAGAGGGAAACAGTATATTTGTGTATTAAGAAGGAACTAGCTACTGTATAACTCATAAGGGCAAATAGACCACTGGACTGTGACTGTGAGGGATTGTAGTTCTCTATTGAACAATGTGAGCACAAAATGTTCACAAATAAATGGAAAAAGGAAGGCATAGGCTTAGAGCCATAACAGAATAGATGTTAGTACAATGTTTATGCAATGTAGTAAGGCAGGTGTTATTGCCATATGATGGTATTTCCATAATGTTTGGATTGATGTTGTAGTCCTAGTTAAATGGTGGTCAGCCATTTACCTGTAGTCAATGGTAGGTTTGATACAATGTAGCCGTATTCAATGGGCTAAGAAAAAGTTGTCCTTCATTCATTAAAATGGCTCTGAATAAAAAAAAATAAACACAAATGCCAACTATAGTGGGGACTGAATTTCCGAATATCATGACCCAAGGAGCATTTCATTCTAAAAGTTGGGAAACGGTTTTCTATACTTAATTCAGTGGTGTAGAATCTGGAAATAACACTCGCAACATTGAATTTTCAGGGGGTCTAGTCATAAGCTCAAATACAAAATGGCCGCCACTTTAGCAGCCAGGCTACCAGGCTTTTGGATATACTTTGCTGGTTGAGAATTTATTCACATGAGGGTCGTTGATAAGATAGGCCCCCTTTTACCTTTAACCCTTCCACCGGCTACATTTCTCAAGGAAGTTGGCATAAAACAACCTATATTTGCTATTACCTAGCTTCTATTCCTACATTGTGATAGTGATATCCAAATGACAAGTGGACTAAGAAAATTTAGAAAAAAGAAATTCCCCAACTTGACACTATACGCATACATCGTCCCATACTACCCCCCCCCCCCCGCCCGAAAGACCCCAATACTATGCTGACAAACACTATGAAATGGCATGACTGCAGTCTGGAAGGCCTTGTCATTGGCTATCAAACGCATGAATATGGAGTCAATCGGACCAGCGGTTGCTGACTTATCGCGTTTTGAAGATTTCGGGCAGGAGGTGAATTTTCTTCCCAATCCTGATTGGATGAGAATACGTTAAATTCTATCTCGCAAACCATTACCCCTAGAGACCTGGGAGTGGGTGCAAATCAAAGCTAGTCGCAAGGGCTACTTGCCTGATGTAGACAGGTGTATTTGATATACAAAACTCTGTGCATTTATGGTACTCATCATCATTTTTCTAACCATCGCTTGGTAATTGTGTGCATTTGCACAATGAAATTTTGCTCCGTCTGGTATTGTGGGCGGCCATTTTGTTTTTAGGCTCTTTTCCATGGAAACGTCCATTTTTCAGCTATGCGAGTGGTCAATTCCCGATCAGCACTTCCATCTTACCTTAGAAACACCGCTCGCAAAGTTTTAGAATGATTTGCCCCTTGGGCCATTATGGAGGACATATCTCATGCAATATTCCAGACTACTACATTGATGCCACTCTGATGTATCTCACTTGTGGGGGCTGGGTCACATCAGCCCCTACTCATGAAATACAGCAGAGACGGTATCAATGCACTGTAAAAAGTTGTTACCTTGTCTGGTGCCTTTTCTGGTGCTGCGGTGTCTTCCCCAGATTTACCCGACTTGTGAACATTCAATTCTCGGTTCCTGTTTAGAGGGATAGTAATCATTTGATTACCGTAAAACCTCGCGTATAAGCCTAACTCGCGTATAAGCCGCACCCCGACTTTGGGCCGATCCTATAAGCCGCAGAGGCCATCTGAATGCATCTTGGGAAAAACTCGCGTATTAGCCGCACCCCTAACTTCAGCCTAAGCCTATGAGTCCCACATTGGTTCAGGGTCCTCCTGGTGGCCCTGTGTGGCCTCCTGGCGGCCCGTTCCGCCTCCCCATGGCCCGTTTGGCCTCCATGAGTAATGACAGCTTTCTCACCCCCCCCCCACTTGCCCCATTGGCGCTCCGAGGCTGTAGGGATAAGCGGTGGCCTGCATTGTCTTATAAGGCTGAGGTGCGAGTGGGCTGCATTGTTTTAGGGCTGAAGTGTGAATATGAGGCTTTGACACTGCTCAGTCACCTTAACAGTGTCGTACCCCCCCTCCCTCCCTGTATCTCCTGGGTAATGTTACGGCCATTTTACAGTGATTTTTAAAAACCGAAATTTGGAAAAACTCGCGTATAAGCCGCACCCCGATCTTGGGCCGATCCTATAAGCCGCACTGGCGATCTGACTCGCGTACTAGCCGCGGCCTATACGCGAGGTTTTAAGGTAGTTAGAGAGGAGAATTCTGTGCTGGAATCTATTTGAAACACAGTTTTGAATGATATGGGTATTTTACAGATCATATAGAGGAGTAGCATTACATTGTAATTCTTAAAGAAAGAAGGAGAAGAGTAGGAAGGGAACAACATACAATCTCCCCCCCCCCCCCCCCGCCCCAGGTCCATGATTTCTTAATTTTCTCCCTCTATCCCCCGTAATATTCCCCCTTACTGATTCTCAACTCCATCTGCTCATGATATTAAGACTTCACATTGTCCCAGATGTGGGAAAATTTACTAGAATACATTTAACCTCTTGATTTCAAAAATGTTCTTCAGGTTATTATCAACGCCTTTTCCCTCTATCATATGGGTTCTCAACACAAGATGATAGAGGCTGGAGTCTAAACCCAAATCATAGAGACCAGAGTCTTAATATATGTTGTTCCAAAATACCTGAGAATGCACCATTTCAAGTCTAGATAGTCAAGATTGACTGGGGAGGCATGCCCCGAACCCCCTACACTGTAAAAAGTTGTTGTTCGTGAACAGCAAAATTTGCTGTAAATGTACAGTACTTTAGCTGTAAATAATAATGCAGCAGATTTTGCTGTACATGTACAATTCTGTTACTGTAGATGCAGGTTATGGTAGTGACTTGTAGATCTAGAGTACTTTTCCCTGTAATATGTACACGAGAGGTCGTGGGATCGATCCTAGGTCTAGCCACCTCTCATCAGGTATCTTTAGCAACGAGGCTGTAGCTCATTTAATACAGACATGGCAGAGGTAGCTTATATCCCAATATGACCATTTGTAACACCGGCTCTGTGGCGCAATGGATCAGGGCCTGTCTCCAACACCACAGGTGGTGAGTTCAATCCTTGGTGGAGCCACTTCTCTTGTTTCACCTACATCCACCTAAAATTTGTTTTTCCTTCACATGGATGATCAGAAATATCACCAACACTGGGAGGCGAACCCCAGACCTTTACAAATTATTATTAATCAGTTGAGAAGTAGAGTAGAGATATATCCCAATATGAATGTTTGGTACACAGGCTCTGTGGCGCAATGGATCATTGCCTGTCTCCAACACCACAGTTGGTGAGTTCAATCCTTGGTGGAGCCACTTCTCTTGGTCTACCTACATCCACCTAAAATTCGTTTTTCCTTCACATGTATGGTAAAAAATATCACCAGCACTTGGAGGTGAACCCAGGACCTTCAGACTATGATTTACAATCGATTTTGCTGTACAGTAACAGAAGATTCTGCTGTCCCTATACAGTACATAGTGCTGTAAATATACAAAAGCTCACTTGCTGTAGGTCTACAGCACAATCTATTGGAACCCAAGTTGCCCCCAGTATTTGGTGTACAGGAAAACTACCTACTTCTGACAGTGTGGGCATTGGCATTTGTCTATTTCTATAACTATGTGTGAACCCATTTTCGGAAAATTGTTGATATGTTTGATAAGATACCATGATTGTATTTGCACATGTCCTAAATGTATGTCAATATACCAACAGTAGCATTCATGTAATATATGGATTGATGGCAGGGACCTTTACCCACCTGTAGTATAAAAGGGTGCTGCCTTCTGGTATGACCATATTGAATCCACAAACCACCTCCTGTGCGTCATGTCACTGAGCCCCTCCCCCTGCATACATTAAACCTGGGTGGAGTAATACTGAGGGTTAGGTCTTTAACCCTTTAAGGACAAATGTCGCTAAAAGATGACATTTGTCGTCATTGTGCATCAATGCAGCCCTGGTGAGTAACTCACCAGGGCTGCATTGGTGCATCATGCTGACCCTTCGGGAGTGTCTCAAGCCCGTAGGGTCGGCTTGATGCATTCATGCAGCACTGGCAAGTTACTCACCAGGGCTGCAATCATAGATCATGACGACCAAGGTATCATGCATTAAGGTATCATGCCATCCTTAAAGGGTTAAAGGCATAGAGCTTCCGGTCGGATAGGGGGCGAAAGCCTACCCGTTTACTTTTAGTTGTGCGGGTGACAAAAACTCTCGAATCAGGACAGGAAGCCATGGCGCGGTACGCATTAGGTATGGGGACTCGCAGAAACGTCCATATTTCTTCCTCCAGAAGCATCCATTATGGTACCCATTTATGGTAGAGCAGGGGATATGTCTGACACACAGATATATGAAAGGATTTCCAGTAGAGATCTC
>CANHQG010000791.1:0-16595 GCA_947462335.1 Harmothoe impar
GACCACGGCACAGTGGTCAGGGGCCCCTGGGACTGGATGGGATCAGACTGATCCACACTGAATCAACTCTTTAAATACTCATTGTCATTGGCAGATTCTGGATTTTGAAATCGTGCGGGGGAGGCGGGGGGGGGGGGGTACTGAAGTTTTATACTAGATTTTTAAAACCGTTTTTGGGGGTTTTTTTCAGATAAGGGGGCGGAGGCACTCGGCTCCACTTAAAATCCCACAACTGGAAGTTACCGTAGTGGCTTGAATAAGCACAGGGGTCTCAAATAAGCGAAGGTTTTGAATAAGCGCAGGGTAAAGGTACCATTGAAATCGATAAGCGTAGGTGCACTTATTCAAGCCACCTGCGCTATGGGGTATTAACGAGATGCACACATTGTAGGGCTTACTGTGATGCAGGTATATATGCACAAAGCGTGGGGTTAAAACATGAAAAGGTGTCTGGAGATGCCGGGGATTGAACCCGGGGCCTTTCACATGCAAAGCGAACGCTCTACCACTGAGCCACATCCCCATATAGGACTATTTGATATTTGATTAAACATGGATTATAGCTAGAACATAATCCCTATTCGTCCATAGAATAAATATAGTGCATGGTAGGATGTACTCTCGTTCCCAAATCCTTCCGAAGGAAGGCTCTGGTAACTGCCAAATGTATGGATTTTGCTGGTTCTGGGCAACCCCTGCTGGTAGCTTGGAACAAGCGAACAGGAACAGGAAATGGAACCAGAAAGGCTGATGGTAAATCTACCTAAAACTACCATAATAAATTCTGGTTCCATTTCCTGTTCCTGTTCGCTGGTTCCAGCCTACCAGCAGGGGTTGCCCAGAACCAGCAAAATCCAAAGTTCAAGGTCATTTGGCTGTCCCCAGAGCCTTCCTTCAGAAGGATTTGGGAACGAGAGTTGGTAGGATGGCTAAACGGTATGCTAATAGGGACCTTTAGCAAACCACGTAAAGGCTTATAAAACGCAGATGTAGCAGTGCTGAAAGGATAGGATACGTCTGGGTTTAATGAGCTTTTACGAGTAAAGGTCCCTAATATCATACCATTAGAACGGCTAAGATGTCAAACTTCAATTCCGTGTGGCGGTCAATTTGATTCACATATATACCTAATACTTTTTAAAAAGACCGAACAGGCCGTTACTGTAGCGGTGTATATTGGGTCACAACCCCCGGGTCACTAGGGTCACCACCCTATCCAGCCTGTGAGTAGTACACAATAACAGGCCTTATACCCAGGTTGTACAAACATGTCATTTGCTACTCAATTCAATTCAGTTCAACGATTTTTATGTTAACTGCAACTGACAGGAACTAGGCCTGTATTTTGTCAATTACAGCAAGTCAGAGATATAATTATATATCATATTATGACATACTACTGCTAGAAATATATCTAGGCCTATCCATTACAAAACATATGAAAATGCAGAACGGCCCGCGACAAGTACCAGGTTCGGTCCGTATGGGCCCTGTGGACCTGCTGACCAGCCTTCGGCTGTGTTGGTTTTAAAACTATATCATCAGCGACAAAAACGCATACTCGGCAGCTGTTCTATGTGTGTAACTGTTCATTCGGTGTGTGGAAGCTATCCGGGCAGCGCAAGTTTGTTTCTCCACCAACAAGAAAAAAACATGCCAGTGGAATTAAATCAAATAAATCCTTCCAGGCTCCGGGGAGGCTGCTATTTCGGCAACAAACGGCGGGATTAGATTAGATCGGGAACTGTATCTGCTGAACAAACCCCCGTCTGACTAACACACTGGGAGCATTATTAAACAAAGATAGGGCTGTGTCTCACGAACTTGGGCCAATGTGTTGGTCTATGACCGGGTGCCGTCTTTTTTTTTTACAATTTTCATGAATAAAAATTGTAAAAAAAATATCAATTTTTTTTTTATTCCTCCAAACAACTTTTTTAGATAGCCGGTCATAGACGGCACCCGGTCATTGACGGCACCCGGTCATAGATGGCACCCAGTCATAGATGGCACCCCGTCATAGACGGCACCCGGTCATAGACGGCACCCGGTCATAGACACATTGGCCCAAGTTCGTGAGACACAGCCATAAACCACCCTCACAGGGCTATACCAGGGCTACCACGGCCTGCACTGCACTGTTAGAAGGACATGTAGCTCAGCAGTAAAATAACCAGATCTACCCCCCCCCCCCTTTTATTATTATCCATATTATTATTTACTGTGCATGCATGTATTTACTCCAGGTATGGATGATTAATTGGTGTGTTTGTGTGGTGTACCTCTGCACCACCCTCCCCTCCTCCAGGTTCTTGGAATTAGCTCAAGACAGGGGGATGGGAGGGTGGTAGTGGTCTGATGAGGGTGACAGGGGTGTGATTAGTGAGTGGCTATGACATCATTTGGGGTTGGACCAATCAGGCCCCTCCCTCTGGGCTGGAGGTAGGGCCAATATGGTGAGCTGCTCAGAGCTGGGAGAGCAGAGAAGAAGGAGAGTAGGCCCTGTGTTAAGATCTTGGACAATTGGAGGTGGTGTCAGTGGGAAACCACTGACATTGGTGTTGGCAAAATAAAGAGATCCTGGATAATACATTTATTTTCATTGTTGTTATGTTACACAGCGACACGGCCTCCACGGACATGGACACATGAAGTAGAATGTATATTAATGATATGAGATAAAAACCGACACTGCGGCACAGCCCTTTGGTAAAATAGACACGGGGACATGGTCAAAAATACGGGTACCCATGTAGAGGCACGTATCTTTTAGCGACCTCCGTCCATAAAGGGTTAAGTGGGGTTTCTCATGCTTTCCTTTAAAACCAATTAATTGCTACTACTACATTTCTGTTTGTACCACCCTTTCACTGTCAAGTTGTCGTTGTAGTGGGGATGTAGACCCAACTCCTGCTATAGAGCAGTGTAGTAGTCCTCCAGCATCAAAGTCCATTAATCTCCGTTAAACAAATAATAAAAAACACCAGAAGATTGAGCAATCCACTGCTGTGGTCCTCCTTTTTAATATAACTCTCAGAAGTCGGTCCAATGGAGGTTGTGTGTGTGTGGGGGGGGGGAGGGGGATGTGAAGTTTGCTCCCCTCCCCTGCAAAGGCAGTTGTGTACGCCCCTACCCCATCTCCCCACTACCCCCAGAAATACCACCAAAGACGCCCAAACACGTGACTTCCGGGCTGCATCCGGGCGTCTGTTTGCCGCGTCACGTGACCAAACATGGCGCCCACCGCGCCTCCTTTGTGACCTTGGTGCGTGCCTTTGTTGACCTTGAATTGACCCAGATTCGTATTGACCCGGAAGTGACACTTGCGCATGCGTGTGGATCGATGACGTAATGAGTGCCACGCGCACCAGGCAGGGTGACCCTTTAAGGACGAATGTTGTTACAAGGTGACATTTGTCTTCATGATACACCAATGCAGCCCTGGCGAGTAACCCCCCGAGGCTGCATTAGTGCATCATGCCGACCCTTCAGGGCTGTCTCACTCAACCCAATGAGGTCGGCATGATGCTTGAATGCAGCATTGGTGAGTCACTCGCCAGGGCTGCATTCATGCATCATGACGACAGCATTAATGCATCATGCCGTCCTTACAGGGCTGTGTGTCTGTCCGCACCATAACACTGACCCTCACTACACATGGCACCTCACCCTGGGCCACAGAGCCACAAATAGCATCTGCCATAAAGCAATAATAACTTTGCAATTCTCTTTCACACTTTGAGCTGTAGAAGAATAGATAATTGTTCCATTTGGGGTTCAATATCCTTGCACCCTCGAAATATAATCTGTGATACAATTTATTAGAGCTTGTTAGAGTTTGGGTTTAAATTCACTCTTCATGCAGAGCTGTTGACCCTTTAAGGACGGCATGTCGCTAACTGCATGCATCCACGCATCATGACGACCAGGAGCATGATGCAGGAATGCATCATGCCGCCCTATGAGGGTTAATGAGGGGAGGTACCCTGTGCTGTATTGAGTGTTAATATATCACCAATACCGTCATGAATCATTCATGTGGTGTTAACGTTGTCATGATGTAATACATGTCCCCGGGCCACCTGCACTGTATAGATGGACTCAGGGCTGGGGGGGGGGGGGGGGGGAGGACAGGGGCCGGCCAGGGGCGTGGAAAGCAGTTTCAAAGTATGGTGGGGTAAGGGGTGTTTTGACCCTTTTTGAGCCCTTTTAACTTTGACCCCCCCCCCCCCCCACTTTTGACTAAAGCCAAAAAAGGTCAAACTACTTGCCACGCCCCTAAAATGGAGGTATGTCACATAAGCACTGTTGTTTTACAAAAGTATGGCTGCCATTTTGTTCTTGGGTTAATCTATAAAACCCTACTGCCTGTTGTGATATCCATGTACCTTTAAATCATAGGGCATTTTATCTCACAAAAAGGTTGTTGTTGGTCCAGGCTGGAGCATGTCCCACTCAGATCTCTAGTGCTGTTATAGTCTCCTATGTGGTTAAGTGGGAGTGGTGATATTACCCCTTTAAAACCCTTTCCTCTCTCATCCAATGTAGACCTAGTTGCTGCCCGTGCCTGTATCTGTGCCTTCAGACCTAGTGCACCAGTTGATGCCCGTGCCTGTATCTGTGCCTTCAGACCTAGTGCACCAGTTGATGCCCGTGCCTGTATCTGTGCCTTCAGACTTAGTACACCAGTTGCTGCCCATGCCTGTATCTGTGCCTTCAGACTTAGTACACCAGTTGATGCCCGTGCCTGTATCTGTGCCTTCAGACTTAGTACACCAGTTGCTGCCCGTGCCTGTATCTGTGCCTTCAGACTTAGTACACCAGTTGATGCCCGTGCCTGTATCTGTGCCTTCAGACTTAGTACACCAGTTGCTGCCCGTGCCTGTATCTGTGCCTTCAGACTTAGTACACCAGTTGCTGCCCGTGCCTGTATCTGTGCCTTCAGACTTAGTACACCAGTTGCTGCCCGTGCCTGTATCTGTGCCTTCAGACTTAGTACACCAGTTGATGCCCGTGCCTGTATCTGTGCCTTCAGACTTAGTACACCAGTTGATGCCCGTGCCTGTATCTGTAGCACCACGGCTTAATACCAGGCTTGCAGCCGCCCACTGACCCCTCCATGTACTCATGGTTTAACTATAGGGGTCTAGCAGGTCCACTCTTACACCACAGAAGACGAGGAGGAGCTCGCACTCCGCCCTTATCTCCACTGATTCTTGACGAGTGTGGGGGACAAGATGGCTGCCTACGGCACATGAGAGACTAAACCTTATATATCAGTGCTAATAATGTCATAGTCTATGCTACTTTTGGGAGACGCTATTGACGGAAACATGTGACATACTGTGAAACTGAAAGACTCCTGCTAAAGGGAGAAAAAGATGGCGGCCTACGGGGGGGGGGTGCAAGATGGCGGCCTACAGTACACAACCTTTCTGTACCCTATATACATGTACCAGCGTTATGTCATGGGGCATGCTGGGAGATGTTGTTGACGTGAAAGACGTGGTGTACCGTGATAGCCTGCTGCTACTGGGGGACAAGATGGCCGCATACTTGGGGGGGACAAGATGGCTGCCTACAGTACACAACTTATTAGCACCCTATATACCCATGTTATGTCATGGGGCATGGTGGGAGATGTTATTGACATGAAACACGTGGTGCACTGTGATAGCCTCCTGCTACTGGGGGACAAGATGGCATCCTACTGGGGGACAAGATGGCGTCCTACTGGGGGACAAGATGGCTGCCTATAGGGGGACAAGATGGCGGACTACAGGGGGACAAGATGGCGGCCTAAAGGGGACAAGATGGCGGCCTACAGGGGGACAAGATGGCGGCCTACAGTACACAACCTGTCAGTACCCTATATAGCAGCGTTATGTCATGGGGCATGCTGGGAGGCGTTATTGACGTGAAACATGTGGTGTACCTTGATAGCCTCCTGCTATAGGGGGACAAGATGGCTGCCTACAGTACACAACCTGTCAGTACCTTATATAGCAGTGTTATGTAATGGGGCATGCTGGGAGGTCTTATTGACATGAAACACTTGGTGTACCGTGATAGCCTCCTGCTACAGGGGGACAAGATGGCCGCCTACAGTACACAACCTGTCGGTACCCTATATACTCGTGTTATGTCATGGGGCAGGCTGGGAGATGTTATTGACATGAAACACGTGGTGTACTGTGATAGCCTCCTGCTACAGGGGGACAAGATGGCCACCTACAGTACACAACCTGTCTGTACCCTATATAGCAGCGTTATGTCATGGGGCATGCTGGGAGGTGTTATTGACGTGAAACACGTGGTGTACCGTGATAGCCTCCTGCTATAGGGGGACAAGATGGCCGCCTACAGTACACAACCTGTCAGTACCCTATATAGCAGCGTTATGTCATGGGGCATGTGGGAGGGGTTATTGACGTGAAACACGTGGTGTACCGTGATAGCCTCCTACTACTGGGGGACAAGATGGCCGCCTACAGGGGGACAAGATGGCCGCCTACTGGGGGACAAGATGGCCGCCTACTGGAGCACAAGATGGCGTCCTACTGGGGGACAAGATGGCGGCCTACTGGGGGACGAGATGGCCACCTACAGGGGGACAAGATGGCCGCCTATAGGGGGACAAGATGGCCGCCTACAGGGGACAAGATGGCCGCCCACAGGGGACAAGATGGCTGCCTACAGGGGGACAAGATGGCGGACTACAGGGGGACAAGATGGCGGCCTACAGTACACAACCTGTCAGTACCCTATATAGCAGCGTTATGTCATTGGGCATGTGGGAGGGGTTATTGACGTGAAACACGTGGTGTACCGTGATAGCCTCCTACTACTGGGGGACAAGATGGCTGCCTACAGGGGGACAAGATGGCCGCCTACTGGGGGACAAGATGGCGGCCTACTGGAGCACAAGATGGCGTCCTACTGGGGGACAAGATGGCGGCCTACTGGGGGACGAGATGGCCGCCTACAGGGGGACAAGATGGCCGCCTATAGGGGGACAAGATGGCCGCCTACAGGGGACAAGATGGCCACCCACAGGGGACAAGATGGCCGCCTACAGGGGGACAAGATGGCGGACTACAGGGGGACAAGATGGCTGCCTACAGTACACAACCTGTCAGTACCCTATATAGCAGCATTATGTCATGGGGCATGCTGGGAGGTGTTATTGACGTGAAACATGTGGTGTACCGTGATAGCCTCCTGCTATAGGGGGACAAGATGGCTGCCTACAGGGGGACAAGATGGCCACCTACAGTACACAACCTGTCTGTACCCTATATCCCCGGGTTATGTCATGGGGCATGCTGGGAGGGGTTATTGACTTGAAACACGTGGTGTACCGTGATAGCCTCCTGCTACTGGGGGACAAGATGGCCGCCTACAGTACACAACCTGTCAGTACCCTATATAGCAGCGTTATGTCATGGGGCATGCTGGGAGGGGTTATTGACGTGAAACACGTGGTGTACCGTGATAGCCCTCTGCTATAGGGGGACAAGATGGCCGCCTACGGTACACAACCTGTCGGTACCCTATATACCCGTGTTATGTCATGGGGCATGCTGGGAGGTGTTATTGACGTGAAACACGTGGTGTACTGTGATAGCCTCCTGCTACAGGGGGACAAGATGGCCGCCTACAGTACACAACCTGTCAGTACCCTATATAGCAGCGTTATGTCATGGGGCATGCTGGGAGGGGTTATTGACGTGAAACACGTGGTGTACCGTGATAGCCCTCTGCTATAGGGGGACAAGATGGCCGCCTACAGTACACAACCTGTCCGTACCCTATATACCCGTGTTATGTCATGGGGCATGCTGGGAGGTGTTATTGACGTGAAACACGTGGTGTACTGTGATAGCCTCCTGCTACAGGGGGACAAGATGGCCGCCTACAGTACACAACCTGTCAGTACCCTATATACTCGTGTTATGTCATGGGGCAGGCTGGGAGATGTTATTGACATGAAACACGTGGTGTACTGTGATAGCCTCCTGCTACAGGGGGACAAGATGGCCGCCTACAGGGGGACAAGATGGCCGCCTACTGGGGGACAAGATGGCGGCCTACTGGAGCACAAGATGGCGTCCTACTGGGGGACAAGATGGCGGCCTACTGGGGGACGAGATGGCCGCCTAAAGGGGGACAAGATGGCCGCCTATAGGGGGACAAGATGGCCGCCTACAGCGGACAAGATGGCCGCCCACAGGGGACAAGATGGCCGCCTACAGGGGGACAAGATGGCGGACTACAGGGGGACAAGATGGCGGCCTACAGTACACAACCTGTCTGTACCCTATATAGCAGCATTATGTCATGGGGCATGCTGGGAGGGGTTATTGACGTGAGACACGTGGTATACCGTGATAGCCTCCTGCTACAGGGGGACAAGATGGCCGCCTATAGGGGGACAAGATGGCCGCCTACAGTACACAACCTGTCTGTACCCTATATAGCAGCATTATGTCATGGGGCATGCTGGGAGGGGTTATTGACGTGAGACACGTGGTATACCGTGATAGCCTCCTGCTATTGATTACCAATAAGTGTAGAGGCTTCCGGCCCGTCCCCCGGGTATAGGGTTATACATATACCGTAAAACCTCACTTATAAACCTAATGCCCATGGTATAGGCCTAGCTAGCAAGCCAGCCAAGTGGCTGGTAAGAGATCCCCATGTTTTGACTGGGTGTGAACTACAGGACCTCATTACAGACAAAGTAAAAGGTATACAGGGCCAAAGAAGGTTCCATGCTTATCTCTAGACACTTAGCCTTCCATATTCACTCTGATATGTGCCTGTTTGATTATCATATTCTAGTTAACCAGTCGTTTATAAGACAAACTTTCTGTTCACACTAGGCCTGACACATATATATTCCGCTTTAGCAGGATGTCCTGTGGACAGCGCCATGTTTGTTGGTACCAGTGTGACCACTCTACCCTACAGCAACCAGCTCAGGGAAATCTCGTGGACGAGATCAGGGTACAAACATGATCTAAGTAATGTGACAGGGTTGTAGCTAGACAATCTTTATGTGACCTGTCCTTGATAGTGTAGTGGTTAGCACTGTGGCTTTGTGATACAAGGTGCAGGGGTTCTAATCACTCCCAAGCCAGATGCATCTTTGTAACCCTTTTTATTTCTTTTCATGGCTTTTTGTTACAATATATGAACATTCAGGATACCTATATGTAAGTATTGTTCTGTTTCCATTAACTACTACATTGGATGCACCTCAATTTAACTTATTTCCTAACAATGCTATGAAAAGAGAGAAAAAAGGTTGGATGAGGACAATGTAACCCTGCCACTACTCAATCAGAACACTTTTTTCCCCACATTGAACTCTACATTTATGGGTCCAGGTGAGATATTGAGATTATATTTTTTAATCTCATAATTCTCAGTACTGCTAAACCAACTCGGGAGAACTATCAATTATAAGAAATAAAAAGGGTTACAAAATCTGGCTTGGGAGGGATTAGAACTCCTGCACCTTGTGTCACAAAGCCACGGTGTTAACCACTACACTATCATAAACAGGTCACATAAGGATTGTCTAGCTACAACCCACTCAAATTACTTAGACCATGTTTGTACCCTGATCTCGGACATGAGATTTGGCTGGGCTGGTCCCTGGTGACCAGGGGGATACAACTGGTACCAGAGGAGCACCTGATGGCGCCACCAGTATCTCGCTAGTGGCTTATAGCAGGACCACTAGTAATTAGAGCAGGGTCTATCATCGTCTGTACATTCGTAGTCGATTGTAAATTGACTAGTATAGGCCGTACCCCTAACTTTGACAATGATGGTTGATTATGGCGATGTTAGTACTGTATATATTTAAAACCTTGTAAATAAGCCGCACCCTGACTTTGCCCAGTGATGCACTAAGCTGCACTGGCGATCTGACTAGTGTACTAGCCGCGGCATCTACACAAGGTTTTACGGTAGCGTCGAGAATACACCCAGGGGTATGGGGGTTAGAGACAACCACCCTGTGGGGGGGGGGGGGGGGGTGGGGGGGGACTCAGGGGCAGCTGCTGTAATGGCGTTATCTCTGTAGTTTATCCGCTACTATTCATTTACATTTTCTTCAAAATAATTGTATCCTTCAAAGGTTTAACCGTTATCTTGTTATGTTATTTTTCCTATCTGCGTTTTTTACCATTTTTAGGTTCCTGCTTTCAGGGTCACCATTTATAAAAATGATTAGCGTGGGAAAGGGAATGGGTGCATTAAAACAAAATAAAAAGAGGAGAGAGCTGACCTGAATCTCACCTCAGCCAATAAAAACAAAGCATTTGGTACCACATGACCTGTCACGAGCCTGTGTCAGAAGGAATGTAGTGTTGGGACACACCAGTGCCTCGTCCACCACCCTTACCCGTTTAACCGTTATCTAACATATATCAACGTTTTCAGATATGAAATATTAGTATATATGTGTTAGGAATGCCAACGTCTCTTCATGTAAAAGGGCTTATTGAGGGAGGCTTGACCCAGAAGGTATTAAAGCCATGGAATGAGGTAGTTTCTTCTCTCCCTCTCCCCTTTTCTCTTCCTCTCGTTTTCTGCCTCCTTTTTAAGAACGCTCAGCTCTCCTACCCCTTTCTCCTTCCTCCTCTCCACTGTTTGTCTGTCTTTGTAGCTGTCGGTCTGTCCGTATCAGCTGCACCCGAGACTCCCCCCCCCCCCCCCGCTCCAGTGTCAAAGACGTTCACATTGGCCCAATCTCATGAGACACCGCCATAGGCTCTAAATGCCGTTGTATGCAACCCGCAATAGTTTGGGCTCTGAAAAGTAACAACAACCTCCCCTCCTTCTTCCTGATCCCCTCTCTCCAGACTCGCTCAACCAGTACCTTTTTCCACCACACCGGCTGCAAATGGGACTGGTGGAACTGCTATAGCGATGACTCGGTTTTCTCCGCATGGGCGGCCATGTTAGTTCTGTGCTCGCAATCTATCGTGAGACTTAGGCAGTGACAAGCCACTCACACACCATAGCTTCCGGGAACAGGCTACAATACGAGAGCGGAACCAAGGTCTCACGAGATTGCTGGTGTCAGTATAGACAGAGTGGCTGCGGGAACAAGTCCGCACCAGTTAGAGAGCTATATTTAGATTGTTACTTCCTGTCAGGCTGTGCACAGGAATTGGTGCACAGGATTCGATTGAGGGCAAGTTAGTGAAACAAGTTTATTATATGAGCTTGCCCAGACTCTACTATTATAGAGTCGGGGCCTGAGACTGCCTCCCTCTTGCTCTGTTTGTCTGTCTGTCTGTCTGTCTGTCCGTATCAGCTGCACACACCCCCCCCCCCCCCCCCGCCGCACCAAGATGAGATCCAGTGTCAAATACCCAGAATGGCGGCAGGCTGATCGTCATTTGTATTGTTTGATAATTCAGGTCGGGGCCTCATTAACCCGTTAAGGGCCGCAGACTGCTTTAGTGTGTAATGTCATTAATATACCATTAATGCATGAAAGCAGCGCTGGAGAGTAACTCGCCAGGGCCGCATTCAAGCATCGTGCTAACAATATGATGTTGATACACTTGCGTAGGGTCGGCATGAATGCAGCCCTTGTGAGATACCCATTAGGGCTGCATGCATGCATCATGCCGACAGAGAGTCTAATGCTCATTAATGCCGTGAGCTGAATGCCCGGATGACGCTGTCACGTGGTGCGTCATGGCGGCCCCGGGGGTCGGGCCTGGACCTGGAGCGGGTTATAATACTGGTCAGCCATCACAAGGGCATCACTTTATGTTGTTACTAATATCTTTTTTTATATTGACAAGAGTAGCTTCGGAGAAGAGGAGAGATTCAGTTCAACTAGACCGTTTATTTTTCAATTCTGTTGGTCTAAAAAAGAAAATTAGATGTATAAATTCGATTATATTTTTCGATTGAATAACAGAAGGGGTTGATTCTTATTTTAGATACTTTAGTGCGTTTGATAACAGCACCTCCAGTTCAAAATTGATACCTGATGACTTACAAAATGACTTACAAAATTTGTTATTATACTGGATTGTTCTGCAGTATCTGACTCGACATTGAGAAGGTTCACAAATGTATAAATAGAGTTACATCATTAGAAAGATTAGATAGATGCGCACAATTTCCCCAATTGAATATAGCGTGACCGGTATGGATAGTAATGGCTGCTCTATGTACTGTGTAAGGTAAGGCCAAATAAAAAAAAAGTTTTGTTTCAGGTAACATGGGAAGAAACTCTAGGGTCGGTAGGTTAGATTTTTATTTTTTTTCACTTTTTTTTTACCTCCCCTCTAAAATTGACCCAAAAACGTGTAAAAATGCGGAGATTTTTTCCAAAATTTTGAAAACCTAAAATTTACCCCAAAAAAGTATAAAAATATTAAAATTTCTCCAAAATTACATAAAAAAACGTAGGGTCGGCCCTGTCTAGACAGGGTCGGTCGGGTGACCTGAAACAAACCTTTTTCTTTTTTAGGCCTAAGCCTATTATTGCAACATTTCTTCAAAAGATCAAAATAGGACAATCTTTTAGTCACCACCATGGCCAGATGTTGAACAGGCTGTGGGTATCGATGTAGTATGGGTAAGTGTCAGGGGGTATACCGAGGTGGGGGGGGGTGTACCGGGGGGTGGGGGTGTACCGGGGGGGGGGGTGTATAGGGGTTATATTGATTAGACAGAGTTAATTACAGGGCGGTGTAAGTGATTAACCACGTGTGGCCTGCTGCTGGGGGGGGGGGGGGGGCCCACATCACTCACCCTACATACTGCAGCCTGACTGTTGTAGGGTAGATTCACCTGAAGTCGGACACATACCTTAAGACGGACACTTGGTTTTGTGGTTAATCAAGCATTTTAAGCTCCTCATTTGTGAATTATGGTGAAGTGGAAGTACTATTCTAAAGTAGTAGTTTACATGAATAACCTCAAATTTCACTGTCCGTCTCAGGGTATGTGTCCGACTTATGGTGCATCTACCCTAACTACATTTTATAGTAACCTGCCTGTCGGGGTGAATGCCACAGCTGTGTTAATCATATCACCATGTAGGCCCACTGTGGGTACAACTATACCAGATATAATACCTTTAAGGATGGCATACACAGAGAAAAGAAAGAGGGTCAAAAGGGAGTCCAGGTTGCCTCCAGAATGACTCTCCTCTATAGAGGAGTTCAGGTGACTCTCTGGCTGACCTACGGGAGTCACCTGGGGGAGTCATATAGATCTCTGGGCCATATGACTCTCCTAGGTGACTCCCTTAGGTCAGACAGAGAGTCACCTAGGCTCCCTTAGGCGACCTGGACTCCCCATAACAGAACTCTTTTTAGACGCTGTTTCTTCTCTGTGTGTAGTGTTTGAATGATTCACGTGTATTGTTTGTCCTGATGTATATATAAATGCAATCCCCCGGACCTGCATTAGTGCATCAGCATAAAGCCGAAGCCTTGAGAGCGTACCACCCCTGCATGATGCACGAATGCAGCCTTGGTGAGAGTTAGTTAATGGGAAGGCATTATGACGACAAAAGGGCGTGATGCATTTAAGCGCCATGCTGTCCTTGAGCCTTTAAGGACGGCATGATACCTTAATACATCATGCTTTTGGTCGTCATGATGCATGAATGCAGCACTGGCGAGTCACTCGCCAGTGCTGCATTCAAGCATAATGCCGACCCCACTGGTTTGAGACACTCCTGTAGGGTCGGCATGATGCACCGATGCAGCACCGGCAAGTCACTCGCTGGAGATTGACTGGTGCATCATGACGACAAATGTCATGTCTTAGCGACATCCGTCCTTACAGGGTTAAAGGGGCAAGCAGCCAGGAGAGGCCATACTACTGTCATGTATTCTGCCTGGGGCTACTATATGGTGTCGGGAAGGTAGTAACACAGTGGTAAACTGCAATCAAATAGAGTAGTATATAGGGAGTGGGAGCGGCAACAGTGTAAGCGTCTACATGTACACTGTACATATTTGGCCACAGGGGACCTACAGGGACTGAGCAGTATGAGCGGCACGGGGGTGTCGGAAGCAACATTTGAGGTTTGGGGGGGGGGGGGCACGGCAAAAACGACCAAAGTCCAGAAGGGTGCGCGATTGTGAGCATTAAAAGCAACACACTGAAAAATTAACACATGGGGTCTGAGAGCATTGCCCCCAGGGAGAATTTTGACAATTTTGACATAATTTAGTGCATTTTAAGGTCAATTTGAGGGTATTTTCAAATATAACTACAGAGAAATGAACACAATTTATTAGCATTTCCAAAAAAAAATTGGGAGGGCCAAAGGATGCTCTGCACTCCCCCCCCCCCATGTCTAGGATCATGCCTCCCCCCTTGCCTCCTGTTCCGACAGGTGTACGTGATGCCTGTGTTAGTCCCTCCCTCTCTACTCCTATACATCTGGAGCCGGGATCTGGAGGTAGTGTCCACGTTATAGCAATACAAGACAGCTTGATACAACGTAACCACACATGTAGGGGGGATTCCGTCCAATAGTGAACTCAAGGTATTTATTGGTATTTTCCTTTACTGTGTGTAGTCAATGTGCAGGAATCGTTCAAATATAAAATAGATTTCACTCGCTGTTTCCATAAATGCATATTTCAGTCAATTTATTTCTAAATGCACAAAATTAGCTTGAAAGACATCTTGTTCTACTTTTCAGGATAGAGTACATAGACAAATGCCAATGCCCATTGATACCGTCTCTGTTGTATTTCATGAATGGGGGCTGGGGCAGTATCCCACGAAGCCGCATAGTAGTTGGCATTTGTGTTTATTTTTTTATTTGAAGCCATTTTGTTAAGGGAAAAGTACTTTTTCTTAGCCCATTGAATACGGCCACATTGTATTCAATGGTGCCATTGAATACGGCCATCCAGTGCTTAAGCATAGGAGATCTTGTATTTCCGAAAAATAAAAAGACATTGTTCATGTTTTGGTACTTGTATTGATGTCAGCTTTAAACTGCTCAGTTTAAGTGGAATAGGGAGCGGCTCCCTCTCCCCTGTATTGAGCCCTTAGGGTAGGAGAGGCGGGTAATGTCTACAACACACCCTCACATCTCCCTCACTCTGTACGAGGTACTACATCCCCCCTCACCCCCCCCCCCCCCACACACACACACCGCCACCCTCACATCCTCCCGTCTCCATGACGACGACGCTACTCACGTGTTTCCGGTGCTATTGACACGTGACACGCAGCGTCTACTCCGCGTCTACTCAGCCCTGTCTCATCCCATGTGCGCCCCCCACATGTTCTGTCCCCAATCCCTGCACCCTAAAGGAATTCTTCTCCCGGTGGGAAAACATTCTGCGTGGTCCTTCTGAAATGCCTACAAATTACTCCCGGCCCCTAATAGTACATGTAATACACAAAACATTAGATATTTAGTGTAATTTAACCCTTGTTGTGGCTCTTTAAGGGTAAGGTTGATCTGGCCTAGAGGCAGAGGGGCTGTGTAAGGAGGTCGGGGGTGGTAAGGGTTAATTCTTTAAGGGCCGCATAGTGCTTTAACAGTCTGCAAGCCCTTTGTTGGCAGGATGCATGAATTCAGCATGAATTCCTGCGATAATGCTGCATTCATACACCGTACCGACTCTTCGGGCGTGAATAAAGCCTAAGAATAAAACCCGTGGGGTCGTCATGATGCATGAATGCAGCCCTGGCAGTCACTCGCCAGGACTGCTGCATGCATTCATGCATCATGATGACAAACGGCATTAAAACATTGTACCGCCTGGAGAGGGCTTATGCCGAGGGCGTGACCCCAGCTGACCCCTAGTGCCCTCTCCTCTGCAGGAGGCGGGGAAGGGGCTCTATAGAGGGGGGGGGGGGGTAGTGAATATAAAAGGGAAGCAGTCGGACTGAAAAAAAAAAGAGAAATACGAGAAAAATATGAATTTATGAAAGGAAAAGACATGCAAAAATGAGATGCAATTCCCCAGTCATGTCGCCTTCTATATACTTAGTCTTTCTGGTGGGACAGGAGCACAAAAGGAATAAGGTCTATACCATTGTCTCATTCCATTTTCTTGACCTTTCTCGCTGCAGTGTATGAACACTCTATAATAGCATATTACTTTAAGGCATTATATGCAGCTTTCTGCCATAATCTATGAAAGCAGCTACGGCGAGAAAATTGCTAGGGCTGCATTGATGCATGTGCCTCTACATGGGTTCCCACAGTGTTGACCGTGTCGCCGTGTTGATCTTTAGCAAAAGGGCCGTCTCACTGTGCCGATTTTTACATATATAAGAATTAATGGAAAAATCTCTGTGGGTCAATTTTCATCCCTAATTTTCTGTGTCTGTCGCTTTTTAAAAGGGCTTGAAAGGGCCGTGTCGCCGTGTCGAATTTTACCCATGTAGAGGCACATGCATTATAACGACTCTATGGCCACAGGGTTGATACACATAGTGACAACAGATAAAAGATGTGAATATCAGGGCACCGTCCTTAAATGGTTAATGACAGTACAATGTAGGGTACAGAATGAGGGGATTGCATGGCAGAGGCCACAATACGACACTTATTTCAACCGCAACCG
>CANHQG010000792.1:0-16567 GCA_947462335.1 Harmothoe impar
TGAAATCCCCCCCCCCCCCCCCCCAATTCTTTGTTTAAGAAAACCCAACCGTGGGCCAACATCTAAGATATGCTGCCACCTGTATAGAATTTGATGCACTAATGTGTGAATGAATGGGAATTAGCTCTTATGTCTGCAGTGCGAATCATGTAAACACTACTGACTAGTGCCACCTGGTGTGCTGTGAGAGAAGCATATTAATTACCCTATTTTTGATTGATCAGTCAATAATAATTGTCCTATTATAATGGGATTTCTATATAAAAATATTGCTCATAGAGACTTAATACTTTCACACATGACTAAGAACTCACCATGCTTATCCTAATGCTAAGAGTGGAGATTAGTCACCGCAACAGTTAGGATACCAACTTTAAGCAAAGCCACACCAACTTACTTTCAAGATTTTGGCATTTACGGCTTCCTTCTCTTTGTAGTAGAACCGGACCATTTGTATGGACAGGTACGCTGGTAGACGATTAATCTTATTCTGTAATTCACAAATTGAATATTTAGCATAAGATTGAAGTTTTAACGAATATGATATTGCGAGGTATTTGAAGTTGATCACCAAATCTATGCCTAATATTATTTCGCTGCCTAATGTTATTTTGTCTTTGCTGCCTGATGTTATTTGTCTGTGTAGTCGCTAGCGAATACGTTTCATTATAATTATCTATAATAATTCCACCATGTATCTGGCATGAAATATAGCTCAATACAACACAGCTACACAACGTAATATTTACTTACAGACTTGAGGTATTGGGCGTCTCTTCCCAGACTCGGGGAGTTCTTTGTGATGTGCTCTTCTAACCGCTAAATGAAGAACACAAAGCATAGAATATTGTCATCACTGAATAACATATCATGTTTTCCTGCTTACCGATAGTACGAATACATTTACTTGTGATACTAAAATGATAGTTGTCCATGTAGTTGAGGTGAGGTCCGTGGTTTAACATCTATGAATATACAAGAGCTTAAAGCAATCTAAAACCACCGCAGAGTATCCTTTATACTAGATTTTCCTTTTCTTGTATTCACCCAGCAAGTTTGTGTATACATGCATTCTCACATCCGACATGCTCTTTCAAAATAGGTACAAGTAAACTAAGAAGTATATTTACCGATTTGAGACCTGTTGACATGTATTTGACCTCTGCAAACGAGAAATAATAATTATTTAATTTTCACTTAGACATGGGTTTATGATAGATGTGATTGACTTATATTATCATATGCCATCAAAGTGCGATTTTAACAGTACATACACAGATGATATGCGTATACATTTTCAGTGTGCCGGTATTCAAATACATTTTGTATTATATATGATTTACTTATTACCGAAGGACCCAATGTGCCCTCATTCTTTTGACAAATCATATGTACCTTTATCTATAAAGCAACTAAGTTGGTAGAAGGTTTCGTTCCTCTTTGTGGCTTCTTCATCCTCTGCCTCTATACATTTCATACTGATAATGGTCAAGAATTATATAAGCATTATAGGTGGATCTATATTTGGAGAATCCTCTTTAGATCAGATCTCTCTGAATATTGCAAGTTATATCGAATGACTATTCTTTGATTGAGTATATGATTGTCTGGGTTCTATGATGGATAGAAAGAAAATTCCAAAAGATTTGGATTACACTTCTCACATTCTACCCCATAGAAGAAAATGAATTGATCATTCAAAAAATTCTCGATTTTTTTTCTGGAGTCCCTAATATTGATGAATAGGTAATTACCCGAGTAACTTACCTGGGTAATGTTATGAAGGGGAATTAAGGTTCTAACGAAGCCTGTAGCACCTCCTGGGGTGCTAAGGGAAAGGAGGGAGAAGACACGTGACCCATCCGGCAGTTATGAGAGAGAACATTTGTAGGAAAAATATTAATTGTATATAAAATTATAATTGCTCATTTATTTCCCAATTATTTCATTTTCCCCCTTCAGCCTGTATAGGGAGGTGGGTGGGACCCTCCTTTCCCTTAGCACCCCAGGAGGTGCTACAGGCTTCGTTAGAACCTTAATTCCCCTTCATAACATTACCCAGGTAAGTTACTCGGGTAATTACCTATTCCAACTCAGCCAGCAGCACCACCTGGTGTGCTGGCGGTAAACGAGGGAGAATCTTCGGAGCTCAATTAAATATTTTTCCCCCTGAAGCTACTAATAAAACCAGACACCATGAAATTGTCTTCAACGTTTTATTACTAACAATAGCTGTAAACAGTAACAACACAGCCAATAACCAGTCTCTTTTGGTAACAATGCACCTTCAAACCGTGCTCATAAATAAACAAGCAGTGTAAACCTGCCTCAAAATTACAAAGTAAATTAATACCACTTTAAGCTGTAACATCATCTAACAGCACCTGCCCCAGTTCTCTGACTGGTTCTTCCTCAATTTCTTTTTGATAATGCCTTGCCATTGTGGCCATCTGTCTCCATGACCCATAGCGCAACAATATGTCAGTGCTGACACCTAGCCTGGTGCCAGCAGACACGCCTGCCCCTCTGAGTGAGTGAGCCCCATATTTCCTCACATCAATTCCACTCACTCTCATGACATGTACAATCCATCTTGTGATGGTGCCTTTTGACACTGGTTTGTGTTTACCCACATAAGATACAAACAAATCATTTGATTTCCTGAGATCCTTTGTCCTGAGGATATATTCCCTCAGCACCTTTACCACACAAAGCTTGCCAATCTGGACATACGGTAGTAGTTTTAACTCTAACAGTTTTTGGCCCGTCTTAGCCGTTTTCATAGGTTTCGTGAGTACAAAAGTTATTGAACCATCATCATGTTCACTCATTCTGTCCAACGACAATGCTAGCGCCACCTGGCTTCTCTGGCCTGTCACTAGTAGCAGTAAAACCAATAACTTAAATCCTAAATATTTTAGTTTCAGCTTAGCATTACGCCCCCATAACTTTATGGTTTTCAGAACTTTCCGTACATCCCAAAATTTTGTGTACTTTGGTTCAGGAGGTTTTCTAAGGTAGGCTGCCCTGGCGGCTCGGGTGACCCAGTACCCCCGCCCCATGGTCTCAACACCATTTTTCTTTGGAAGCAAAACAGAAAGGGCGCACCTTGCTGCATTTATAGACCCATAAGCATAACCTTTGTCTGAGAGATCACGTAAAAAGTCACAAACTTGCATTTCAGTTCCTGCAAATAAATCAATCCCTCTCACAGAGCAGTACCTGTGCCATTTGTCCAAATAAAAATTATACGGCTTTTGGGTGGGCTTTTGCCAGCTCTCCATCAAGAACTTAGCAGTTTCTTCAGAATAACCTTCCCCTACTAATTTACGCTCAAGAATTGTAAAATAGTCAAGCTTATGCCTTTGGGGTAGCGGAGCGCCATCTTGTGATCTAGCTGTACATTGCTGCGCTTCCGCCCTATCTCTATTCTTCTGCTTGCCACGTTGAGAAGGCGTGAATACCACGGCGCCACCGGCCATCTCGGTATGACCATGATGGCCCGCCGTGGTCTGTCCTTCTTGATCTTTCCGTACACTCGAAGCAGAATGCTGCAAGGGGGGAAAGCATAAACATTCATATTAGCCCAAGAAACAGAGAACGCATCCACATTGCAAGCATACGGGTCGGGATTTCTGGACATATACCAATTACATTTTGCATTCTCTTTTGAGGCGAACAAGTCTATTTCCGGTTCCCCAAAAATCCTGCAGATCCTATCAAACACTTTTTGGTTTAATGACCATTCCAAATGGTCATTAAATTCCCTAGAAGCCCTGTCAGCCCTAGTATTTGATTTCCCCGGAATATAGGACGCTGTCACCCAATTCTCATTTCGTTCGGCCCACGTCCAGATCTTTCGTGCTACCAAGTCACATGGTTTTGACCTCACACCACCCCCTTTGTTTACATACGCTTTAGCAGTGATGTTATCAGTTTTAATGCCCACCTGAGTGCCTTTTGTCTTTACAAAACTCAACAATCCTAGATAGACTGCCTCCAGTTCCAAGACATTGATGTGATCCATCTCTTCTTCAGACCACCGACCCCCAGCTGTCTGGCTCCCCGTCACAGCACCCCAGCCCTCCTGACTAGCATCTGTCTCTATGGTAACCATGGGAACCAGTGGTCTAACCACTCTAACACTTATCTGAGCATTGTTTAGCCACCAGTGTATGTCATTTACTGCTTCCTGGGTGAGAGACATAGTCTGTCTATAATCCCAGCCCGTTCTAACCAAAGCAGCATTCTTTACTCTTTCAATGGATTTTACATGTGCTAAACCATAATCTACCCCTGGTAAATAGGAATTCAGTAGGCCCACCAGCTCCGCGACTGATTGTATGGTTGGGAAATCGATTCCCAATACACTGTCACGCCACAAAACCCCTTATTATACCTTCATCAATTGTATTACGTCATATTACGTCATATTACGTCATAATTATGATTTATGATTATTAATATTCATATTTATTATTATTTGTAATACGCACAATACTTTATACATATTTTCAATCCATATATCCATCAAAGTACACCTAGACGTCAGACATACCTATTTCTCACTAAGCCAAGCCAAACTAACCCCCATGCATAACTAATCCATAGATCACAAGCAGACCCTTATCCCAGGGACAATAGGTAACGGTCAGCCCCTCCAGACGACAAGGCACTGACCGGTCACCTATACACAATATGTTGACCCCAAGGATTAACTGTCAACACATAAAACAATGCTATAAAGCTGGACACCCTTAATCAGTGTGGCACCGCCAAAGCCACTTGAGCCGGCTGGAGGCCACCTGGAAGGTGGGCGACAAAGCCCCCATGTGTGCATGCTACTTATCATGTAATCCATTACCCATAATGCACTGGACCCAGGCTCCCCACCCGCGGTCCAGCGCACACCACATGTTAAAGCCATGAATATATAATTATCCAATCAAATGTCAAATGTATATTATCCAATGAAAACCACTGTTACATCTACTTCCGGTCACATGGGCACCCCCTCCACCTGCCGGGTACCTGTACTTATACCCCGGTCAGGTGGAGGAGGAAATCACTTATCATCTTGCAACCATCAGTAACTTATATACTGAGCCCTAGTGACTGGTACTCTGATATTAATATTATTATTAATAAAAGATACCAAGTATTGAAACTGACGTCTCACCTCATCTTTACGCCATCATTGATGTGGAAGGGTTTTCCCTAGCCACAGAGTGGTAGAGAACCGGGCAACCTTCAGCTACCTGCGACCATGAAGAAATTTTTTAATGCAGAGACACCAGTCCCTCAGTGACCTATCATCACGGAGGCACACTAGGAGCCAGGGACCAGCACCAACATCAGGTCTACAACCCACCAGGAGGAAAGGACCAAGCAACAACAAGCACATCAACAAGTCCACCTCCTGCATCTACAAGGACATAGTAAGACATTCTAAACCAACACTTATAGACACTGTACCTATTATACCTATAGACATAGCTACCCCACCCACCTCTCCCATTCGTGTTGAACCCACGGTCAACATGGCCGGAGACGATCAGGTAGAGGTAGAAAGACAACGAGAGCTAGACGATAGGATATCAAGAAAATTAGACGAACAATTAGCGGCCCACAAGGCAGAGTTAGAAAGACTCAAATCTGATATCGCCGAATATAGAAATGTCAAGTCGATTAGCGACCTGGCTAGCGCCATTTCAAAAGCTAACAAGTACACCATCCGTGAACCAACCAAGTTCTCAAAACCAGACATTAAGATGAGCACCAGAAAGTGGTTCACAGACCTAGAACGTTTTGTCAGACTAAAATATCCCCAAGAAGATCACCCCATCCACGTCACCTGCGCAGTCTATTTAACTGGACCAGCATACGAGTGGTACAGTATGCAGCCCACTAGCATACAGGATGATTACGATCTTATAAAGAAGGGACTTATCCACCACTTCAAGGATGTCGAAAATGACATCAAGCTATTGACACTGTCCCAATTTGACCCAACCCTACAAACCATGGAAGAATGGCTAAAGGACGCCAACACTCACTTCCAAAACAAAGGGGTGGACATAGAAGCTGCCATCATCCAGGTAGCCACAGTATTAAACGAGGACTACCGAGAGGCGATCAGAGCGGAAAGTCCTACTACATGGGCTTCCCTCTGTAGAGCGCTCAGGTGTGCGTACCTCTACAAAAAGACCTCCACACATAAGGTATCATCCCTGTCCAACAACACCCTAGACCCAGTCATAGCTGCTCAGTTAAGGGAGAAGGATAGGGAGAATGAAAAACTGAGAGATCTTCTTCAGAAGCAACAGGAAGTAATGGAGACGGAACATACCGTAGCTGCTATGGGAGGTGGTAAACCAAAACCCACCTACCACAAACAACAAGCTGCACCTACACATCAGTCTCCACCAACTGACTTCGCGTTACCACCTAACTATAGGGGGAGGAGAGAGGACTTCGACATCAACTACGTGGACAACATAAGGAAGGCACGTTCAATGGGCCTCATCCCTCCCACCCACCGATTCAAAGGGGGACCCAAAGACATCATAACCCTTCTTCAAACGGGTTCCCTACCCCCACATCACTTCAAACTCATCCAGAGCCAACAACAACAACAACAAAGGTGGCAGCCCCAACAGCAATCATGGCAGCCACCACAACAACAACAACAATGGCCGCAACAACAACAACAACAATGGCCACAACAACAACAACAACTACAACTTCAACCAACGCCACAAAACCCCACTCCACAGTACACCATGACACAGCTCGTCAGCATGATGAACGACCTCACCAAGACGACGGGAAACTAGATTGTCATCCTATGGATAGGCCTCATCAGGATGACAAAACAGTCCCCAACACAGAAGACACAGCATCGCCCATCGACATCACGCCACATGACCCACAGACAATCCACAACGCTGCACCAGTGCGCGGGAAACCTGCCGACGTCCAAGCTACCCTGGAAGTCGTCCCCCCACCACTCCCCGACCTACACATGGAAGAAGGTGAGCAGAGTGTTTTGTTTATCAATATGGTCAATGGCAATATAGATCTACAATTCAAAGATACCAACATCCCCAGTCTAGTAGACACAGGAGCCACCGTCTCTTGCATGAGAGAGGGTCTAGCCTCCACTCTATCGAAACTAGTTCCTCATGAGTTTTCACGAATCAGGTCCAAAGTTTATCTTGCCGATGGAGCATTGTGTCACATCAAAAGAGCTATCAAAATCAAATTCAAAATTCAAGGCAAAACATTCAGTCATCAATTTGCAATTCTTCCAAATTGTTCCTCACCAATCATATTGGGAACAGATTTTCTATCAAAGACTAAAAGCAAAATCAATTACTCCACTGACCCAACTCCAAAATCTCAACCAATCAGGGCAGTGAGAGCCATTTCGATACCTCCATTTTCCGAAATGGCCATAACAGGTCAAGTCACATGCTACCACTCAGTCAGTCAAATCAATGGTATAACAGACAATTTTGACAGATCAGACAAACTTCCAAATTACATCGTACAACGTTCAGTCGTGACACCTGACCAAAGAGACAGACACCCACTGATATTATTGAATATCACATCTAGAATCTGCAAAATCCAGAAGGGTGAAATCGTAGCCTTATATACAAAAACAGACATAGACAAAGAAAATCATATATTATCGACAGGCTACGAGGACACACAACCCGAGGAGACAGACATAGACATAGACATAGACAACAACTCCACTATCAGTGACAGTGCATCATCAACAGGGTCAGACAAAACATTCTATGTACCAACACCAACATATTCAGAGTACTCTGACTCGGACATGGATCAATCCATGTCAGACGACGAAGATCACATAAATATGGTGCAAGAGACGACAGGTCACGACGAACAAGACATAGACAAAGACATGTACATAGGGAAGGACATAGACATAGAACCAGAAAAAGAAAAATCACATGTCTTCCAAAAACCAGACTGCCTCACAGAAGATCAATTCACAACATTTTGCCAATTAATAGAAGAATACGATGATATATTCGTGGGAAAAGATAATATGATTGGAAGAACCCATCTGTACACCCATAAAATCAACCTGATCCCAGACGCCAAACCCTTACAGTTCTACCCATTCAGAATGGCCCCGCACAAAGCTGAACGACTTGAAATTGAATGTCAAAAGCTGGTAAAGCAGGACATTCTGGAGGAAACCAATACGGGTCCCTGGTCATCCAGAAGTTTTCTTGTAGAGAAAAAGAACGGGCAGGGTTACAGATTAGTGACAGATTTAAGATACGTGAATTCCCAATCCATCAACCAAGCCTTAACATCACCACGAGCAGACGACAGCCTAGAAATGATTGGTGAGATGCGACCTGCCGTGTTCTCTAAAATGGATGCCCAACAAGGGTACTTCCAGATACCAATTAGAGAGGACGACAGGGACATCACAGCCTTTCTCACTAGGACCAAAAAGTATAGATACAAGACCATGCCCATGGGACTCGCCAGCAGTGCTCAGGCTTTCCAAGCTGTAGTCAACTTGATCCTACAAAACCTGCAGTACAAATGTGCAATCCCATATTTAGACGACATCTTGTGTTTATCACCATCCATAGACCAGCATTTCATCGATTTAAGAAACATATTCGAAGCACTAAGAAATGGCAAACTAAAGTTGAAGAAAACCAAGTGCGAATTCTTCCTAGAGGAACTAGACTTCCTAGGAATGAAAGTCACCACCGACGGTATCAAACCATCTCCAGACAAAGTCCACAAAATCCAGACATTCCCCACACCGAAAACCGCAAAAGAGGTGCGGTCATTCACTGGACTCGCCCAATTCTATAGGAAATTCATCAAAGGGTTCAGTGAAATTGGTCGACCTCTATTCAACCTACTCAAAAATGGGAACAAATTTGTTTGGACAAAAGAATGTGAGACTGCATTTCAGACCCTGAAGGACTCTATATGCAATGACGTCATCTTGCTGTACCCAGACTACAACAAACAGTTCCATCTTACAACAGATGCATCTGGTACAGCCCTGGGAGCTACTCTTTCCCAGGAGAAAGACGGCGTCCTACGACCAGTAGCCTTTACGGGCAGAGCACTCCATGACCACGAAAGGAATTATGGTGCCACCCAAAGAGAACTATTGGGAGTAGTATTTGCAATAGAGTACTTCAGACACTACCTAGAAGGAAGACCATTCAAGTTATATACTGACCACCAAGCCCTCATCCACATGTTGACAAAATCAGATAACAAAAACATGTGGGCAAGGTGGGCACTCAAAATTCAACAATTTCAATTCAATATCAGACACATAAGAGGCAAATTAAATATACCATCAGACGTTATGTCAAGACGAGACTACCCACTAGACGAGACACCAATGACAGATCCTCCACCAAAACCCAAAGCCATAAGGGTGCAACATAGAATTATGTTTGAGGATGACATACACACACAGAAATTCAAAGAAGACGAACCACCATCGACGCTACCAAAACGACTACCCAAATCAATTCTGAAGAGAAACTCCACCCATCACTTCTATTGTGAATGTATGGAGGAAAACACAGAAGACATAGAAGAAGTAAAACGATTAACCCCCAACCTCAGAGCAAATCCTGACATCCCAAGTACCAAATTACATCATTTTGGGCTTCCACAAACAGAATACAAGGGACTGTTAGCAGCCATAGTGGCCTCAGTACAACAGGAAGTGGATTCAGCTGCACGACCGGTCCCAGGCCACGCCCCACAGCAGCTGACAGTACCCTCTACATCCTTAGAAGCCCTATCATCATTTATAGAAGAAACTCAAACAGAACAAATAGAGCAGGTTGCGGCGACCCGACCGGTCCCAGGCCACACCCCGGCACCGCAACCTAAGAAAACCACAGATAAACCAAAAACAAAGAAGAAAAATGAGAAGCCTAGAAGAGACGCCACAGACATGGCAAAACACTTGGCCAATCAGACCAATCATCTGATTGAAATGATAGAGAGCCTCTCCGACCCACAGATCTCCATACTCAACCTGAAAAGAGAACAAAGATATAATCTACACACGAAAGCTATCATCACGTATTTAGAGAACGGACAGGTACCCAACGACAAAAACAAGAAGGAAACGGAGCAATTTATCAAAATAGCTGATGACCACATCATGCTGAATGATATTTTGGTCCATATCAACACGGTACTATGGAAGAAACACAAGGAATTCTCATTCCAACCCGTCATCCCAGATGACATGAGACTTCCCATCTTGAAGCTTTTTCACGACCTACCAATGGCAGGCCACGCTGGCGCACAAAGAATGCTGTCGACCATGCTTCCCAAAGTATATTGGAAGAGCATGGCGGCCGACGTCCAGAAATTCACAGCGACCTGCCACGTCTGTTTGAAAGCCAAAAAGATGAACCTAACCAACAACCTGCCAATGACGGCCCATAGTACCCCCTCTTACCCATTCCAGTTTGTCCACATAGATGCCATAGGCCCACTACCACCAACACCAGGAAAGAACGTATACATTCAGGTAGTGGTCGACAGGTTCTCTAAATTCTGCATAGCTTACCCTACTACATCATTGGACGCGGAAACAACTACCGCAGAATTCATAGAGAAGGTTGTTCTGGCCGAGGGTATACCAACATACCTCCAGTCAGACAATGGAACGTCATATAAAAACTCAAAATTCAGAAACATGACATCTTCCCTCAACATAAAACATGTCTTCAGCTCGGCCTATAGACCAAAATCGAACGGCCAGGCTGAAAGATATGTGAAGACGCTGTCTGAAGGCATACGGGCCTACTGTGAGGAACACCAGGACACATGGGATGTATTCCTACCACACCTCGTGTTCTCCATCAACAACACAGAGTCCGCCACCACTGCCTTCACACCGTTCTTCATTATGAAGGGAAGGAATCCGAACACCATAATAGATAACAAACTCAATCAGGAAGAAGAGAAAAGTCTAAATCTCCACATCATTGACAAATTAAAGAAAATAGACTACACATACAATCAGGTCATTGAAAACATCGAAAAGAGGACAGAACAAATGAGACAACAACACGACAAAAAGGCAAAACCTACAAAGGTGCAGAAAGAATCACTAGTGTATGTCAAGGTACCCCGACTGATGGATAGAACAAAATGTTTGAAACTTCAGAAAGTGTACTCCGGTCCATACATAGTGTGCAAATTCGTCTCAAAAACATCCGTCCTCCTCAAATCTGTGATCACAATGAAGACAATGAAAAACCCAGTCCATGTAGATAGACTGAAACTCGTACGTCACGTTAGAAATAACGATTTCATTCACAGACTCATTGACCCGAACGACGACCTCATAACCAAACTATGGAAGAAAGACGGAGATTCATATAAAGCGAGACCAGCGCTTCTACAAACCAAAAATATATATAAAGCAAAGCCGGCCCACTCCAAGGTCAAGAGGAGGACACCGGTAGGACTAAAACCATAATATAAACTATAGAATTGATAAGAGGAAAAGAGTTATCACCTACATTACATAAACAACAAAAAGCTCACTATACTATCGCTACTATCACAAAGAGACACCAACTGTCATATATTATCGACTTTATTACCAAAAGGATCGACACTGACTACTACAAACTACTATTATCACTATTACTATTATAATGATTCACAAGAATCACGACTGACACACCGATCATCATAAAGAAATACTGGAAATACAGTATTTATCACCATAAAGCGCACAAGCATCATCAATTATTACTATTATTATTATTATCCATCTATACCCATTTCACCACACAAGTAAGTGGCAGGGCGACTCCATATTATTGCTGCTCCTTTAACAAACTGACACTTCAAATAGAACTATTATCAACATGTCAAAATCCGACATGAAAGGACAGTTTGCGCACTCTTATTAACCCCCCCCATAGACCAGTGGAAAAGCGGTGTATGCAGGCGGCCGCCCGCATGCATCGCAGGTGTCAACAACACCAGGAGGATGACCGCAATCTGAGCCCTGGATGGCGCCACCACTGGAGCGCGCAAACAAAAGCTCCACTTATGGGAGTGTGATAACGACCAACATGGCAGGGTGACATAGCCACCACCCTGTACCCAGACCAAAGGGTATAAGTTCCCACACATCCCCCCATCTTTCCACAGTCACCCAGTGACCACACCCCTACACACATCGATTCAGTCAGGAGCAGCCCACAGTTAATTTGGTAGATCCCCGCCAGTACTGCGCACTTACACTCATCCTTCACCAACTATCGACTATCAACTATTACTACTACAAACGATCGACCACTACTATTATTACTATCAAATCCCAACAACCCGGGAATCATGAGGTATACACTCTACCTCCTATTAATCATCACACACATCATTTACACGGCAGCACAACCAATAGTGAGGCAAAATATCGGCCTCATCTATGAACAGCTGCCGGGACAAATCATCACCGGTCATGACCTACACGAAGTCATACTGGCCATCCCCTACAACATCCCTATGGCTCCTCGTCCGAAGCCACTCATTTACAACACCATCAGGACTCTTCAACTGACTTCACTAGGACCCCATGACAGCCATGACGCCAAGATGTTACAACAAGCTGCCGACCTCGACCGACTACTACAAAACGTAGATATTAACATTATTAAGACTTTAAAGAACATTGCACACTTCCTCTCGGATCCTATTACTAACAGGCCAAAGAGAGCTATTCTAGGATTCTTAGGGGAGCTCTTTAAATCAATCTTTGGCCTGGCAACCACTAGAGACATGGATTCTATTATCAACGTCATACATCACCTAGACGCTAGAATTGGTACACTGGCCGACGTCAATGTTAAAACTGCACAAGGATTACATGATGTCACCCAGCAACACCAGCAGTTTCTAGACACTTATATAAAACAACAGGACGTTGTACAGGAATCTCTACTTAATATTACCGAATCCATAGACTCGTGGTCTGATGATTTCTCCACAACCCTAACCTCCATCCAAGCCGACCAGGATCGTAGGATTACCCAGTCAGCCATCATATCGGCTCAGGTAATTGTCCTAATGACCAGGATCGCCTACCAACAAGGGTTATACAAGGTGGAAAATTCTCTCAGATTACTGTCCACTGGAATATTAGCACCGGATATGATTCAACCCACAGAACTGGCACTCAAGCTAGCCACCCTAGACACACAACTCAAAATTAGGAACCCAGGATCCGAGGTAACCATTATTGACACCGCATATTACTACTCACAACCAGTTGCACTATACACCTATTCCAAAACTCACCTATACATTCATATTAATGTTATCATTTCTGCCACAGACGCAGCATTTAACTTATATCAAGTAATTACAACTCATGTCCCCATTAACACCGAAAATACGACAAGTTCTGGATCTACCCTATTACACACTGACAAAACTTTCCTCGCTGTCAACGAGGCAGAGACATTGTACTTAGAGATGACAAACGCAGATCTGCTTACGTGCCAAGGCTCAATACTGAAAGTATGCGCTAGGACCATGCCTAGAATACGCAGTGACCAGCCAACCTGCCTCATGGCGGCCTTTAAAGGTAACCAGGCAGACATAGCCAGACTCTGCACATTCCAAGTACACCCTCTGAGACCCATACAAACCCGTGCTATAGCTATTGGTAAAGACAAATATTTAGTAACTACTAACAGGGAGTACTACCACGTCATCTGTCAGCACATGACACCAACTACTAAGAAAGCTTCGGCCTACGCAGTTATTGGTGTCCCATGTATGTGCCACTTACAGTTTGACTCATTGTACCTCCCAAACACCAAAATTCCTTGTAATGAATCTTCTTCAACACACTTCCTAATGCACGCGGCCAATACACCCATACTACTCGCACTCACAAACAATCTCAACATCACAGCATCATCACTACACCACGACCCAATACACATACCACATCTACATACACAAGCTATCATCAAATCTATGACAAACATCAGCAAGTTATCATCAGACATTACATTGGACCTGGAACCCTTCACCAGGAATATCCTAATAGAAGCCACCAACGCAGCAGACATCTTAGACCGACCCATCCAGGACACACCCATACGGGAGAACATAGCTAGCTTCTTCGCCAGCCCCGTATGGAACTATATAGTACCAGTCACTTGCATTCTAAACGCCGTAGGATTCTTCTACTTATTATATGTATCCAAAGGAAAAGCACTGTTCGCGACCATCCCAACCGTTAGTGCTCGACCCAACAACATTTCTTGGAAATTTATTAACCCCATCCCCCAGAGTGAAACCAAAGAAAATCACACTATCAATTTGGATCAATACGTTGACGCCCATAACATTTTTACCCTGATATTTGTAGCTTTAATTATATACGCGGTTATCAAAACCATCTTCAAGTGTAAAAACAAGATTGCACGTCACTTTGGAATGACAAACTCTGGACATAAGACCAATCCTACTATTACTCTCAAAATTTACCAAGGACACGTCAACCACACCATACCACTGCTATCCCTACCCTACGAACGTGACTCTATTGTTAATGATTTCATACCAACCCTGACGGCCATCTCAGCCCTGTCATGCCCATACCCACGCATAAACATGACATGGAACGGCCCCATATCATTCAACATCAACGGAAAACAGAAGTCATACTATCTACCCAACCACGTCATACTACCCCTAGCGGCACGGTTTTCTATTATACCGGCCCTGAAAGACGACACCACCACCACAGGATTAACCCTTAAGACTATTGAAATGACTACATCCCTACATCCAACCGAAACCCAAGACAACATCGACATTGACCCCGACAGTGACAATACCACGTCACTTATCAAAAACCCAAAAGACATGACCACTACCGAACTATTGACAGCCATTGTTATGAAAAAGAGTGAGACAGGAAATGAAACATAAAAATTTATTATAGAAGGTGATAACTCAGAACGAACTTCCTCCATTGCCCCTCGACATTGAGAATGAATATCAAAAAGATCAAGTATTGCCAAAGATCATTGCATAAACAAAGTACACTGCTCAAAACCTATTGTTATACATGTACTATCATACCATACTAAGTATTACACATGGCCTATGTAAACGCTTAGTACATCTATATTATTATTGAAATGAATTTCTTACAGCTTCCTATCATATAAATTGATTGTATTATAAACTAGGACGGAAGCGCGACATATAGAAACAGTACGTCACATTACATTTTTCACTGTACCACGACTTGTATTATGTAAATAATTGGTAAAGGTTAAAAGCTTCCAAAAATGTATAATCATATAAATAGAACGGAAGCGAGACATATAGTACCAGTACGTTACCATAGAAATATTATTATTACCACTGCATAACATGTATGTAAAAACACCGTATAAACATAGAAAATGTGATTAAGAACCTAGTCATAGTCATAACATAAGATAGATATATCAAAAATCATAAAATACAAAAAATGTTCATACAAATACTTTTGAAGCGTGACATAACTCTTCCTCTACTACTTCGCGGCCTGCACGAGGGCGTGCAGGAGTTGTATTGGGGGGTGCTGTCACGCCACAAAACCCCTTATTATACCTTCATCAATTGTATTACGTCATATTACGACGTCATATTACGTCATAATTATGATTTATGATTATTAATATCCATATTTATTATTATTTGCAATACGCACAATACTTTATACATATTTTCAATCCATATGTCCATCAAAGTACACCTAGACGTCAGACATACCTGTTACTCATTAAGCCAAGCAAACTAACCCCCACACATAACTAATCCATAGATCACAAGCAGACCCTTATCCCAGGGACAATAGGTAACGGTCAGCCCCTCCAGACGACAAGGCACCGACCGGTCACCTATACACAAAACAAATGAACTATATGTTGACCCCAAGGATTAACTGTCAACACATAAAACAATGCTATAAAGCTGGACACCCTTAATCAGTGTGGCACCGCCAAAGCCACTTGAGCCGGCTGGAGACCACCTGGAGGCAGGCGACAAAGCCACCATGTGTGCATGCTACTGATTATGTAATCCATTACCCATAATGCACTGGACCCAGGCTCCCCACCCGCGGTCCAGCGCACACCACATGTTAAAGCTATGAATATATAATTATCCAATCAAATGTCAAATGTATATTATCCAATGAAAACCACTGTTACATCTACTTCCGGTCACATGGGCACCCCCTCCACCTGCCGGGCACCTGTACTTATACCCCGGTCAGATGGAGGAGGAAATCACTTATCATCCTGCAACCATCAGTAACTTATATACTGAGCCCTAGTGACTGGTACTCTGATATTAATATTATTATTAATAAAAGATACCAAGTATTGAAACTGACGTCTCACCTCATCTTTACGCCCTCATTGATGTGGAAGGGTTTTCCCTAGCCACACTCTGCACTGTGTATAGGCCGCCATAAATTGTCCAG